>JBCJKH010055706.1:0-20929 GCA_039877255.1 Loriculus beryllinus | reverse complement strand
AGGGTGCTGAGGCGCTGGCACAGGGTGCCCAGAGAAGCTGTGGCTGCCCCATCCCTGGCAGTGTTCAAGGCCAGGTGAGAGCACAGCAACTACTCGCTTGTCCCTCCTATAGTTACCACGCTTGTCCCCTTCTCCCTTCCCCGGCTCCCAGAAATAACCCAGCAATACCAGGAGTTGCAGAAGCAGACGGCAGCCCACAGCCAGCACTTGGAGACCAAGGTGAGGAGCCTAGAGGATGAGTTTGGTATGGCCCCTGGTACGCCTGCCCTGTGCCAGTGCCTTTGGTGGGGAGCCAGGGGAGACGGGAGGAATTTGCCTTGCGCTGTCAGCACAGCAGCAGCCAAAGGGAAAGCCCAACCCTGTTCCCAGTGCATCCCTGACCTTGGGAGATGCTGACTGCAAAGGGGATGCTGTGATCTCACCCTCTGCCACCCCAGGGAATGAGAGGCATTGGGCAGGGGCTATGCTGCACACTGTCCCCATTCTCCTGTGCATTGGTCACCTCCTGTGCCCACGTGCTCAGTGTCCCCTGCCTCTGTCCCCACACTCCACAGCCACCCAGGTAAACCTGGATCTTGTGCTGGCCAAGATGGCAAAGGCCAGCCAGCACTGGAAAGAAGTAGAAATGACCATTGCCATGGAGCACAAGGAGCACCTACAGGAGTTCAGCCTCAAGCCCTTAGAGATTATAGCACCCTGGAGCTGCTGGGATGGGACAGGCACTCAGTCCCTACCTCCCTATCAGCACACTTGGAGAGCTTTCCAAATCCACTGTTCAATGCTCCAGCAGCCCTGGGCTAGGTAAGAGCAGACAGCTCCTGTATGGCCATGGGATGCACTGCTGAGTCACAGTCCTCTCCATAACATTATTCACATGAACAGCAGTCTGGATTTGTCCTTTAATCACATCCTAAACGAGTGATGCAGGAACAGTGCTGTGATGGGTCGTGAACACTCATTGCCCACAGGTTCCCAGGAAGGATGAGAGAAGGAGCACAAGAGAGATATCCATGCAGACAAACCTGAGCCAACAGGCTGAGAAGTGGGGGATTTCTCCAGCACCCCATTGGCTTTTGCTGCTCCCTTTCCCCTTCAAACAGTGAACCGAAGGCCAGCCCTGGGCTGAGTCAAGCCTCAGGATCCCCAGTCCACTGAGTCATGGCATGGAGGCATGGAGGGCATGGAGGGCAGCTTCGTGGCTCTCCTTGGAGCTCCCAGAGCCTGGAGCTGGGCAAAGCCTTCAGTGCAATGTCCCTAGATATCCCTGGAAGCAGCTGGGCAGGCAAAATCTGTCTTCAGGTTACGAAGAGCCACAGTTAATTAAAGCTTGGAGCCAGTCCCAGTCAGTGAGGATGTGTTTCTGGAGGGGTGACCCTGCAAGCCCCACTGCAGGCATGGAGACACAGTAGCATTATGTGCAATGGCCATGATGAGCAGCATTCTGCTCTCTGGGGAGCCAGGAGGGAGGCACCGATGGGCTGGATGAGGTGCTGTGCAGGGGAGCCTGGCCAGAGACAGGGTGCTCCTAGGTCACTAGAATGCCTGCTTCAGCCTCCTCTGCTCCTCCTGGGATGAGCTCTGTGGGGACACGGTGAGTACATTGTGAGGAGCATATCCATCCACCACACCACATTCCACCCTAACCCAATGGGCAGGTTGGAGGGGTCTTTCTGCTACTGCCAGTGTCATAGGTACCAGGGAAATATTAGGACAGGCAGGGCAGGAGAATACCATGATCATGAGCAGCATTGCCACAAGGGTCTGGCAAGAGGGATTACCTGTGTGAACCCTATACTGTTGGCAGCAGACAATAGCCAGGAGCCAGGCCCCTTTGGTCCCACCTCAACATGACAGAGTCCAGGAGAGGCACTGGGAGAGGGCAGGGAGGATGTATGGGAGCCTGAGGCAAGGTCAGTGTCCTCAAAGGAAAGCAGAGGGGACAGCCCAATCTGGAAGAGTAGAAGAGGGATAACATAAAGCTCTCGGTGTTCCATGGCAAGCCAGGTCCCCTGGAGAGGACCTCACTGTGCAGGCAAGACATCCACCCCATCATCCAGCCTCATAGCACCCCAGTGCTCCCCAAAACATACCGAGTGGTAGAAGGCATCACCAGCAGGGTCGATGACCAGCAGTGTCACCTGGTCATCACGGGCACGGATCCTGAGCACTGTCTGCTGGTGGTCAAGCCCCTCGATGCTCTCACCATTCACAGCGAGGAGTCGGTCCCCTTCCTTCATCCCTGCCTGGTCAGCCGGCAGCCCTGCATCCACGTCCCACATGAACTGGCCTGCCACAGCAGGACAGAGGAATGGTGGCGGAATGCTCACAGAGGCATTCAGCCAGAGGGGAGCTGGTATTGCGGCCCCCACATGCAGGTGAGGACAAGGTCCTGCTTCGGGCACAGGACTTGCAGCTATTCCTGACCCTCAGATATGCCTTGCTCAGGTTCAGACTGATGCCCTTACCTGTGGCCCCTGAGCTGCAGCTATCCTCCCTGAGCAGAAATCCATAGCCAGCCGGACCCTTCACCATGTGCAGCTCCCGCACCTTGAAGGGGAGCCAGGAGGTGTCTGCCAAGGCAGCCGTGGCCCGCAGACCACGCAGGCGGTAAAACTCCTCCACGGCACTGGATGCCACCAGCAGCGTCACCTTGCTGCCACACTGCTTCAGCTGGATGGGAAAGGCAGGGCACTCAGTGACACTGGTGACCCTGGTCCCCCATTACCTGCACTGCGAGCCCGCACCTTCTTGGTGAGCTGTGTGTGCGAGTAGTTGCTCACACTGGCTCCGTTCAGCTCCAGGAGCCAGGAGCCCGGTGGCACTCCTGCTCTCTCCGCTGGCCCATCTTGCTGCACTGACAGCTGGAAGGTGCCCTTCACGCCTGCAGGGAAGAGAAGAGGCAGCTTGGAGCTAGCAGGAAGCTGTCTCAGGGAGGCTCATGGCATCCCACCGCTTTACCTTCTGGACCTGACACGCTGAAGCCAAAACCGCTTTTGTCTCGTGTGATGTGGCAGAGGCGCGGGCGGATGTCAGCCGGCAGCATCTGGGATAAGTCCCTGCCTAGGGCCTTGGCTGCTCCATAGGAGTCACCATCCAACACTGCCAGTAGGACCTGGTTCCCACTGGCCTTGATCTTCTGCACCACCTGGAGGGACCCAGGCTGTGATTCCTGGGCAGGGCACCCCTCCAATTGCAACCTGTGGCATCAGGACCCCTGACCAGGGAAGACCAGTGAGCTCCCCCAGCTCTGGGATGCTCCCAGCTTACCCTGTGGTGGTCCATGTGGTCCACGAAGCGGCCATTGACCTGGAGGAGCCGGTCCCCATCCTGTAGTCCCCTGCGCTGGGCCAGCCCCCCCAGCTCGACCTGGCGGATGACATGGCCCTGGCAGCCCAGCTCCTCGTTGAGGGAGAAGCCAAAGGTCTCCGTGCTGCCCTTGCTCAGGAGGTAGAAGCGGGGCTCGCCCATAGCCTCCCCATCTGCACGGGGGCACAGCCTGTGAGTGGGGCCCTGTAGAAATCCTAACACAAGCTTTCTACCCTATTCTGGGCTGGGGTCTCCCCATTCCCGCTGCCAGAGCTCCCTGGCATATGAGAGCTCAGGACCCCAGCAGTGCCCTGCTGCCAGAAGCCCATAGGCACACCATGGGGAGATAAGGGTATTTACCCCTGTCCTCAGTCAGCGACAAGGCAGGGTTGTCTATCCCATCTTTGGGGTTAAATTCAAATGTTCTGAAATGATAAAGGGCAGGAGAGGCCACATTAGTTCAGCAGCACAGCCCTCCCCCTGCCCTGCTGTGGGGAGCCCCATTCCTCCCAGACAGGGCCAGCTGGGGACACTGCTCCTCCTCCTGGGAAAAGCCAGGTGGGGATCTCCCTCTTGGACTGGCCTCCGCATCTCTCCTGAGCTAACAACTCAGGGAAGACCCTCAGCTGAGGATGTGCCCCAGCACAGCCCGGTTGTGGGGCCATGAGCCCCAGGAAGCCTGTGGCCAGGGAGAGCTCAGCACTTACATGATGGACTTCTTGTCACCCTCGAGCCCTGCAGGGGGAGAAGAGAGGTCAGTGCAAGAGGCAGTGGGCTGGGAACAGACCTGAGCACTTATAAGGCTTTTGAGTGAGGGATGAGAAGGGTCACCAGTGCCTCAGAGAGCTGGCTGGAGTGAGGAGATGGAGACAAACACATTCCCCTGTGCATCTCCCCATAGAACCCCTCCCCACCTCTTCTAGCACAAGGATCCTAAACCCAGGGAGAGGGAATTCCTGCCAAGCACCCCCACAATGTCCATCTGCATTTTCCTGGATGCAACTTTCCATGGCCTGCCTGGGCCCTGACATTGCCTTGCTTGATGCAGAAACAAGGAGAGACCTGCGTGTGAGGAAGCATCTCTGCAGGACGAAGCCCCATTGCCCCATTACGTACCTTTTGTTTGCTTCATGGCTGCAGGGAATGCAAGAGGGAGCAAGGTACAGGGTGAAGTGGCAGCAGAGCCAGCGTCCACGCCTCTTACAAGACGCGCCAGGTTTAATGGTTAAACAACCCCAGTGTCTTCCCTGCCCTCCCAACCCCAGGGCACTGCCAGCTCTCACCCAGTAGAGCTGGGAGCAGGGACCAGTACCCTGAAACATCAGCTTCCAGCTGCCCCCAGGGCCAGCCCGCAGTGGGGAAGGCCAACTGGTGTGACATGGAGCAGAAATGGGCTGCCCCATCCTTGCCTTGTGAGATGGAGTAAAGCCAGAGCCCTCCACTCCAACTGCTGGAGGGACAACTGCACCAGTGGCTCCAGATTCCTCCCCCAGGAAGACACCCAGAGAGGAGGTTGAGTCATGGCATTGATGTGCTTCAGCGGAAACAAAGCAGCGCACTTTAATGCTACCAAAGGTTTCACAAGCTAACCTGAGTCCTCCCCCTCTGCCACTGCTGTGGCTCATGGCCAAGCCAGAACTGGAGAGACGGCAGGGTCTGGATCTCTAAAAGCCCAGAAGAACAAGTCCCATTTGCTCCTGGCCTGGTGTCTGTACAGCTCTCCCACATATCAGCCTTGCCCACAGATAAGGGCTGAGCTCCACGTACCCAGCACCTTTGACAGCCTTGGTAGCACCCAGCCACTAGGCATCTCCACGTGGATAATGGTGCAGTGTTTCCTCCCCAGCAGCACTGCTCCCTGCCTGGCTGGGTGGATGGACAGCAGGTTTAGAGGGTCCCGTGCTGCAGCTTCCCCAGCATCTTCTTGACCTCACTCTCAACTCGGAGGAACTTTGCTTTCCTCCAGGGGTTGGCAGTCTGTCTCCGGCTGCTCTCCAGGTCCTGCAGGATGAGGGAAAGGTGCTGCCGGACTCGCTCACTGTCCCAGAAAGGCAGGTTCTTCTGCACCACGTTCAGGATATTGGACCAGTAGTCAGAGACATCCATGCCTGCTGTAAGGAAGACCAGTGCTCTGACACCATCCCGGTCCATGCGCAGGCTGTCAAGTGCACGCTTGCCATCCTCACTGATGTCGTTGAAGTACAAACTGTGGGTTGAGAGGAAAGGAGTGGGAGACACTGTGAGGGCAGGGAGGCAAGACACAGAAGCAGACAGGCTCAGTGCCACAGGGAGGGACACTAGGCCAGAGGGAAGAGACGGAGCAGAGTGAACTCACTGCACTTTGTCCAGCGTTGTGTGCTTTTTGGCCACCTCCACCACTTGCAGGGCGGCCGCATCTGTCAGAGAGTTATAGCCCAAGTTGAGCTCCTGGAGGTGCTGGTTCATGGCCAAGTGTTGAGCAAGGACCTCGGCACCCCGGTCCCCCAGCGCAGTGTGCAGCAGGGACAACTGGGTCAGCGAGCGGTTGCCAGCCAATGCCTCAGCCAGGTACTGTGCCCCCTGCTCACCCACGGGGTTGTTTGTCAGCCTGTGGATACAGGAGCTGAGGGCAATGCCAAGGCCGGGCACACGGGAGGCAGCAGGGACAGTTTCATGCAGGACTGAGGCAGTACTCACCGCAGGCTGCTCACCATACACTTGTCATGCAGGAGCAGGTCACGGATTTCCTTGCAGGCATCAGAGCCCAGGTTGTTGAGCTGTAGACTGATGCAGAACAAAACAAAGGGGTGGCAGGACTGCAATGGCTGTTACCTGTAAAGCTGGCAACCCTTCTCTCTCTCCATGTCCCCTGGCTCTCCCCATCATTATCCCCAGATAAGGACACGCAAGGCTTCCTCTCCAAAAGGGAAACAGGACCAGAGCTTGGGTAGCATCAGCCAGCAGAGCCAGCGCTGGCAGGAGCAAGAGAAAGGAAAAGGGTCCAGGGTCGGCAGGGGGTGAGTGAAGGTCTGAGGAGAGATCAGGACCCCACCAAACCTTCCTGAGCACCCAGAGGAAGGGAGTGCTGCAGATCCCCGCTGCACAGCTTGAGTCCATCTCTGCGGAGCGCAGTTCGCCACCCCCTGGGCGACAGGAAGGCTGCAGTTCCACAAGTGCGCTGCAAGGGAATCCACCCTTTGGAGCCCATCCTTGGGCTGCCCATCTCCTGCCCAGAGTTAGCAGCAGCAAAGTTAGCTACACGGGGATGCTAAACAAAGCATGGGGAGCTGGCATCCCAGCCTGCAGCACTGGATGCAGAGCTGCCCAAAGAGTCCTGCCAAAGGGTGTGCTGGGACTACAAATCCCAGCATGCAGCTTAAGGAGTTCTGCATATTGGAAGCTGTAGTTCCCTAGGTCTCCTCTGAGAAAAAACAAGGGCTTGCATGCCCTTCCATACCTTTGCCATGCTCAGGCTCCTAGTGTATCCCTGTGATGGGCAGAGGTGAAGGAGGGCCCCATTTCTGAGCGCTGCCCAAGGGCAGAAGAAGGTGGTACTCACTGAAGAGTTTTGCATCGCAGCAGGACAGAGAAGAGGATCCTCAGGCTGCTTGTGTCAAGGTTGCAGGAGCTCAGGTTCAGCTCCTCCACCTCATGGCTTGTGGTGCCCATGACAGATGCCAAGAGAGAACACTTGAGAGGGGTCATCTTGACAGATGAGAGGTTGACAGTCCGGAGGGAGCGGATGGCCTCGGCTGTGAAGCGCTCATTCTGGAACTCATGCAGGAAGAAGAGGTAGTCCATCAGCTCAGAGGGGGGCAGCCCCTTGCGGCTGTTCCTGATGACTGTCTTCTTCATAGCCTTGGCAATCTCAAAGGCTGCCAGGTTCTTAATGGAGCAGCCCAGCTGCTCAAGGATGGCACGGTTACGGCGGGACAGGATCCCACCCATGAAGATGGGGAAGAGCTCAAAGACCTCATCATCAGGGGCCTCATCAGGATGGCGCATGGGGCCCTCCACGCCCAGGATGCTGGAATTGATCTGGTCCAAGACATCATCATTGTAGTAGTCCTCCTCTTTGAACAGCTCCTCTGCCATGGTGTGGGCAATAGCATCCTGGTCCTTCCTGCTCAGTCGGGAGAAGTAGCGAGGGAAGATCTTGAGCAGGTTGAAGAGCACTGGCAAGAAGCGCAAGGGCAGCACCTTGGAGATGATATTCACAACAACAGCCACATCTTCACTCACCTTCCCAATGACCTCCGACAGCTCCTTCCCCACTCTCTGTGCCAGCGTCTTCTTCTCACCCAGCACCACATACAGGGCTGCCAGATACTCCTGCATAGCAGGGATGGTGAACACAAAGGTGTGCTCTTTGCCTGACTGCACACATGGACTGAGGAAGAAGCGGAAGACATCACTGCGGAACACCTCCAGCAGGTTGAGCTCCCTTTCAGTCTTCATCTCCACCTCAAAGCACCGCTGCAGATCATCCTCTGAGAAACAGGTCTTGCGGGACATCACCCCTTCATAGGCCAGCTTGCCCACTGTTTTGGCCACGTACTTCATCATGGAGATGTTGCTGGGGTCGGTGCTGTCCAGCACCTCCCCACTGAAGTTGAGCCTCAGGAAGCTGGTGTAGATACCCGTCAGGGTCTGCCTGGGAGGTACCATCTTGGTGAAGTAGAGGAAGTGCAGGGTGGTGCACACCAGCCAGCAGTAAGATGGCAAGAAGCAGGCAGCAGTTATTTGGTTGTGGCGCTCCAAGTTCCTCGACAGCATCTCCACTAAGTTTTCCTGCTCACCTGAGCTGCTACCCACACCATCCCGTACACTGCAGCTGGGCTGGCTGAGGCGCATCTGGAAGTACAGCTTCTGCAGGTTGGTGTCAGAGAAGCCACAGATTTCAGCATAGCGGCCCACGTACTTGCCAGGGATCCGGCGCACTGCTGATGGGCGTGTGGTGACGATGATGCTAGCCTGGAAGCACAGGGCTGGGTGAGTTTGGAGCTGCCCTTTCTCCGGCTTTGATCTAAGCTCAATAGGGTCCCAGGTGTGTAACCCACATAAAGGTGTGCAAGAATCATACCACACAGGGACCGGGGCTCAAATTGCTGCTGGCCAAAGAGCATTGGTTCAAATCTGGCCTGGGCAGAAGGGACAGAAGAGCTTTCCCCATCCCTTGCTAGGCATGTATTGAGTCTGGAAGATCATAGCCCAACAGACTGCTTTCTTTGCCTTACCAGACCTCCCCTAAGACCCCACAGAGATAAACCAGTAACAGTGACACCACTAACACTGAGCACCTCCAGGGACAGAGACTGCCTCTTCACGCACAGCTAAGCTGGACCACAAGCAGTGAGCACAAAGGCCACGCCTGCAGTGCCCCAGGGCTCACCCCCAGCCTTTCTCCAACAGGAAGAAGCTCCAGAGAGACACTGACCTCTGGCAGGAGGTATTTGCGCAGCAGGTTGACCACAATGGCAGAAGGAGGCACAGGCTCGCTGGGGTCACAGCACAGCTCTGTGCCAGCCAGACGGAAGTCCAAGTTGAGCCGCTCCATGCCATTGAGGATGAAAAGCACGTTGAGGTTAGAAGTGCCCAGGCTTGGCACCACGTCCCGGAGGTGCTGATACTTCTTGGTTATGAGGTGCCGCAGGGAGATGGGAGCATGACTATGGGACAGGTCCTCACAGGAGAAGGGGATGAGCAGCTCAAAACGGGGTAGGCGACCATGGCACCAGTCTACCACCATCTTCTTGATGAGGGTGCTCTTCCCTGTGCCCACAGTGCCATACAGCACCACATTCTTCACCTGCCGCCCACAGCAATCCACATCAAAAAGGTTCTGGAGGCTGATAACCTGCCTGCAGGACTGCTGGAGCTGGTTTTGGATGGTTAGGCCAGGCGAGGGCTTCAGGATCTCCTCCAGGGAGCTCTCCCGTATCACTGGGTCCACGTGGACTGCATCCACTGAGAAGGAAGGGCCGAACTGCCTCTCTTCATTGGGCTGGTGACTGAACCATGCAGACAGGCTCTTCTTGTGTTTCTTGATGGCATCTGGGAAGAGGAATGTGCTTGACAAGATGAGAGCTTCTCAGTAGCAGGGCACTGGGGAAGTTGCCTGCCCCAAGCCACTGCAGTGATATAGCTGTGGAAGGGAGGACAGAACCCAGGTCTTGCTAACCCTCATGCTGCCCCCAACCTATCATATAGGACCCTCCATCCCCTTCAGTGCAGGGCTTTGAGCTTACCAGAAGAGGCCACATTCCTTAGGTGAGACAGACGAGAGGTGCTGGGCCGGACCGAGCGCTCCTGGTTCCCTTCCTGATAGTGAACACAGCCCCTGCAAGAGGAGCAAGAGTGTCATAAGTAGGACAGGGGAGCAGGTCCAAGCCCTACCTGGGGCAGGGTGTGCAGATCACAAGTGGGTGCCATGTGAAGTGCTAAGCACAGCCAGCTCACCCCTTCCTTCCCCTGCACCAACAGAGGGCACAGATGGGAACTGAAGACAGGTCAGCAAGTGTGCTAAGTGCTATGTATCCCCACCAAACCTGTGGTGAGGCAGAGAAGCTGGGCTGAATTCAGAGCAGGCAGGGAGTAGGGTCTGGGTTGTTTTCCAAGTGGAAGCAAAGCAGCATCTCTGCCCACAGAGCCCCATGGTCTCAAGGCAGCCAGCTCAACCACTCAGGTCCCATAGCAAAAAGCCACAGGGCAGAACGGGCCATGCCCCAGTTGTGCGGCACTGTACCTGGTGAAGGAGATGCTGCTTGTGCGAAGGGTCTTCCTGGAGAAGTAGCTGCCTGCATTGCCTGGGGTGGGAAGAAGAATGAACATGGTCAGGGATGGCGTTTTCCAGCCCAGCAGAGATAACACCACCAAGCTCACTGGCTTCACATCTTTTTTCACTGTGGGGTGACCCACAGACTACACAGGCTTCCCCAGGGTCAGGACAGAGTCAGGGTCACAGCCCCACTGGCACAGAGCCCAGCTCACCTGGCACTGGAACAGCACAGAGATGATACAGACTTCGGGTCTCCCTGCTCCCTGGTGGGGACCGATGCAGCTGCACCCAGCTGCCCCAAGGCAGGCAGCTCTGGCACTGCATGGCCCGTGACATCCTCTACCTGAAAGAGAAGGGACAGCCCATGGGGCAGGTTGGGCTTACTGAATCCTTGGCAGTGCTGAACCTTCTTGCCTGCCAGGCTGAGGCAGCTGCAACACACAGGGGTGCTGAGCACAGCCTCTCCCCATTTAAAGCAGCTGGGGCACAGGCTGGCTGTGAGGGCTCAGCTGGTTCCTCAGAGCTGCACCAGGTTCAGCTCAGCTCAGGGTTTTCCCAGACAAAGCTCCCATCTCCCCACACGGGACCAGCTCTGTGGGGCAGAGCAGGATGGGATCAGCAGCTCTGCTCCACAGGGACGCGGCACAGCAGTGCCCTGCCCAGCCTCACCTGCTCCGATGCAGTCCAGTCCGGCCGAACCGGCTGCGCCGGTGCTGGCTCAGGCTCCCGCCCCAGCTCAGAAGGGAGATCCTTCAGGAGCACAGGTTGCACTCTCAACCCCCAACATACAGAGAAACTGAAGCAAGGCAGGGAGAATGTAAGCAAACCGCAGCAGGCTTTTTGCAGTCCCTCATCATGTCATGTAGATGGAGAAACTGAGGCACAGGGTGGGAGCAGCAGAACTGACCTTGAACCCCCGTGTCCTGCCCTTGAGGATTTAGCAGCCAGCAAACTAACGCATCCCATTAGGTCCTCCCAGCACCCTTTGCTACGCAGGGCGTGCAGAGGGCCCCGTGCCACCCGCCTGCCGCGGTACCCCTTCGGGGACCCCTGGTACGAGCAGCATGCCGCCTCCCTGCTTCCGTATCCGGAGGGACACGGTGGCTGAGGCCCTGGCGCTGCGGGACCCGGAGCTCAGGGCAGTGGTGAGGCTGGCGTTGCACAAGGCGAGAGCAACGGCTGTGCCGAAAGCGGCAGGGTTACCTCCAGTGGGACTCCTCGCCAGGGAGGTTGACCCCGCAGCTCCAGGTGCTGCCAGGCGCTGAGCCCGGTGCTGCTCAGCCACGTCCTTCCATCCCGGTCCCGGGAAGAGGCTCTTCTCTGGAGGCGGCTGTTGTTCGGCTGTAACTTCCGCATCCCCAGTCTGTCCCATCCCGCCCTGCGCACAGCAGCCGCCGGCTGTGCCAAGCAGGGAGGGAGCGGTAACCGTGGTCCTGCTCTGGGGACACGGCAGAGAAGCCAGCAGGCACAACAGCAAGGAAGACCAGGTCTTGGCAGCAGTGCTGCAAGGGGGGGTTTCTCTGCACACATCTGGTGGCTCTCCATCCCCAGCTGCGAAACAGGAGCCCGCAAGGACACGTTCTGCTCCGGAGTGAAACCCACCTGTGCTCACATAGAGCATGGTGCAGGGAGCAGGACAGCAGCAGCCTCACACGGTAAAGAGCATGGGGAAGCTGCTGGCACGGCACTGCCGGTTTCGCCTGGCTGTGTAACACAAGTGCATGAACACACACACAGACAAACACACCTACCCCCTCACTGCTTGCAGATGCGCTCTGGCAGTGCTGAGACCATCTGCAGGGCAGCAAGCACGCCGCTTGGTCTCTGGGTGCTGGTTTGGGAAATGCTGGCCAGCCCAACCATAGGCAGTGCTGAACCAGGAGCACTGGGGCCCTGGGTAACCTCAGAGGTCTGCACATAGACTGCATGGACAGAGATGCGCCTGCACACACTCTGTGCCCGTCCCCATCAATGTGTGCTATTCCCCAGTACCCCTTTCCACACCCTGCTGCAGGGACACCCGTTGGTGTACCTGTGCACACACATCTCCCCTCTCATGCATGTCCTCTGAAGCTCAGGGAGGGGAGGCACCCAGGCAGTACACTATAAATATAAGTTTTATTGATGTGTGAAATCCAACACATACAGCTGGCATCTCAGGAACACTGAAATAAGCCACAACATCTCTGCCTGCTCAATAGCTCCTGGGGACCCCTGGACACTGGCAAGTACCAGCAGCAAGCTGGGACCTGCAGGGCACTTACCTGCATGTATGGCACAGCCCAGAGAGCTGGCAGAGCCCTGCCAACAGCCCCATGCTTCCCATAGAGCCCAAGAGCTCACTTTCACCCTGCCTGGTTCCTGCCAGGCTGCAGGTATAGGCAGCAGTGCCCTGGTCCTGCTTCGCAGCCTCCTCCCAACAAGGCAGAAAAGCCCAAGCAGATGCCTCATGGGACTGCCACAGCAGAGCTACAGCTGCGAGAGCAGGATCCCACCACCTTTGGTGTGTTATTTGCATCATGTTTTGGCAAACAGTGCCAGGAAAAAAGCAGTTCACTCCTGGTCGTGTGGAAACATGGATTTCAACACCTCTGCATGGTCCACGCCTGTTCTGTATCACACACATACCCCACAGTACAACCTCCTCCGCACACATGGAAGCAGCAAAAGCTGGAAAAACTCAGGGTCCAGTGCAGCAGGAATGCACTTGGAGATCTCAGGCAGCCACAGGCTGCTGGTGGCAGCAGGGACAAGACAAAGGGTGTGTCCACACACAGGGGGAAAGAAACTCTGGTTTATTGCCTGATTTGAGAGAGGGGTGAATCCCTGGGAAAAGCCCCATCCCCTCCTTGTTCTATCCCAATCTTCCCTCCAGCAAATCCTAGTACCAGCCAGGTGATGATGCATTTGCTCTTCCTGTGTGTGTGACAAAGGTGGCCTGGACATGCATGGTGGTGAAAGGCCATAGCCCTGCTTGTCTGCCAGCATTCACATGAGGGAGGGGCAGTACCTGATAGAATCGTGCCTGTGGGCTGAAGGAGCCAGGCTGAGGGGTTGAAGCAGTTTTGGGTGGGTTAAGGTTCAACCGGTGCTCTGAGGGGGCACCTGAACCACATCTTCATCTATTCAAAGTGCATTGCAAAGGAGAGCAAGGGGCAGGGAGGAAGAGGAGGTGTTGGGGAAGAAGCCTGCTCTCCTCCATCACACTCCTCATGATTATCTAGACGCATTCCCTGGTGGGATGCCCACAGCCAGACGCACCCACAGCCCTGCTCCCCTGCTCCCATAAAGTGCATCCTCACTGCTATGTGCTGGTCCCAGCAGATGGGTGCTCCCCACCCTGGCAGGACAACGCAAGACCCAGTCTGGGCTCCACACCACAAAATGACCAGTGTTATTGCCAAGGGGTCCCTTTGCATTTCTCTGTGCCTTCCATCATCTGTGTGCCCTCACTGAGAGGGAAGGAGCAATGGAAGGCCCTGTTCAGAACACCTTTGCTCACTTCACTTCTGCACCATTTGCCTTTGGGCACCACCAAGGCTGCCTTTGCCTGCGGCAGGATCTGCCAGACCCAGTCCCTCTCTGCCACTGCGTGCCCAGATCCCTCCCTCATTGCAGCCCCTTGGTACCAACACATTCACTTGCCAGCCCTTCTGGGAGTGCTGGTACCTTCTTTAAGGCGCCTCAGGCTTCCTGCTGCCATGGCCCTGGGGATGAGCACCCTTGTTTAGCTTGGGGACACATCCATCCTCCATCTCCAGGCTTGCCCTTGTCCTCTGCCCTGCAGTGGCCTCACACCTAGTCAGCAACCCACACACTCACCAGCACAGGCTGTGCTAAACTGTCCTGGAGATCCTGGTGCTGCTGCCAACTGCCCCATCCTGGACAGGTTGGTCTGAGCAGCCACCTGTGGAGGTACCTGCTCTGGCAGCCTTCCTCTGGCCATGCCAAGCTCAGGGAGCCTGTCCCACAGGGCTGCTTTGCAAGCAGGGCAGGCTGGCCAGCAGAGGCTTCTGCTGCAGCATTCCTGTGCCTTGGGGGGCACGGGCAGTGGCAATCACAGGTGCCTTCTGGTAGCCCCCTCTGTTCTACACATCACTAATCCATCTCATCCTGGTCCTTGTGGGAGTGGTGGTGGCACTGGCTGTGCTGGCACAGGAGTGTCCCAGCAGGACTCAGTGTTGGGAATGGCAATGCCTGCAGTGTGCAGGAAGCTGTGCAAAACGACATCACTGGCACCTCCTACCACCTTGGTATCCACCAGGGAAAACCCTCAGCCCAGCAGTGCACACTCCGCACAGAGCAAGGCTGAACTAGCCACAGCCCAAGAGCAGGACACAAGTGAGGCATCAGTCCCATCAGCCCCAAGGACAGTGAGATGGAGAAGGGTGACAGCCCACAGCCCCCTCTGGCTCCCTGCCCATCCATCCACCTCGTGACAGAGCACACACAGGAACCATTCCCCACTCAACGCTGTGGCTGCAGCTGGCAGCATCATGCCAAGGAGACTGCAGCCCCCAAGCTGGCACGACTCCATTGCAGAACATGGCACAGAGCTGGTGGTGAAGGAAGATCCAAAAGTGAAGGGGAATTCTGTGAGGGAGAGCAGAGAGTCAGACAAAAGCCCCTGGGGGAAACCCCAATGCTCAGCATGAAAAGGGCATGAAGGCATATCCTGCTTCTGAACCCTCTGTGCAGGAGAGCTCCATGGATACAAGCTCCTTGCAGCAACTATCCAGGCAGGGGAAACACGACCTTGCTGAGTGCCAGCATCATCTGCCATGTGTCTGCCATCCACCTGCAGGCCAGCCAGACCCTGCTGTGTGGAGCAGTCCCAACATGAGACAGTTAAAGCAAAGCACAGTCTCAACGATTTTGCTGAAATCTGGCATTTGCCCTGCAATTCCCTGTTGCTCGAAGAGTGCCAGTAGCATCACCTCAGAGACTACACTGGAATCAGGGCCCAGCATGCCAGGATGGGGCAGAGCTGCTTCATGTCTATGCTCACAGTGCAATCCCACGTGCATGAGTGACCAGTGCAGTCTTGTGACACCAGTGCCAGTGACAGCAGTTCCAGAACACCCACAGGGACAGGCCGGTGCTATATAGCTAAGCAGCGTGCTGTGTTCCTGGCACAGCAGCATGTGCTGATGCCCCACCAGCTCTGGTCTCAGCTCCGTTCCTTTGGAGAGTCAGCGAGGTACCAAAATTCCTTCCATCCTCAACGGGTGTGGAGAAGCAGGTGACTTTGGAGAAGCCACTTGCCAAAAGGTACCTTTCCTTGATACAGTCACAAGGTGCAGCCCAGTGTTAGGGCTGCTCAATGCAAAATACTGCTGGGAAATCTCACCTGCTTTCCAGTTCTGGCACTGTGGGACCCCCTCCTGCACAATGTTACCATGGGAGCTTTGCACTGTGATGAGACTGGGTGCCCCTGGGGATGAATGGCATCCCCTCCTTGCACAGCTGGTGTTGCTCATCCTCCTTGGTCTGCTGAGACAGCCACAGTTTTGCCAGGGGAAGAGGGTTGAGGAATGAGATGGTGCAAGGGAAGGGTTCAGAGCCAGCTCTTCTTCATCAGTAGAGGCTCCGGTGATGGCACAGCTGAGCCCAGCCTCGGTTTTCAGCCACCTTGCACTAGCAGGGCATGGCAACCTAAATCTTCCCTGTTTCATGCAAGCACTTGGAGGGACCAGACACTTCTCTCCACAGTCATTGATTCTATTCTTTTGGCTGAGACCCCAAAGACAAGAGGGAATGAACATGAGACACCCAAAGGTATGAGAATACTGTTCCATTCCCAGGCCCTGCCATATCCCCAGGTTTGAAGATCCTATCTCCGAGGATAGCATCCGAGCAGAAGTCTGAGCAGAGCCACAGGTCCTTCCTTTGCCTGCTGGATCCCTCTCCTTTCCATGCAGAATGGGAAGCAGTTGGTTTATAAAAAAAAAATAAAAGGAAAGAAAACAAGAAATATAAACCCCAAAACATAACAAATAAACAAAAACCAGGGAGGATTTACGCAGAAAAAAAAGAGGATGCAGTAATTTCTGTGGCTATGGTGACAGGAAGCACTCAAGCCTTGTGCAATCTGGCCTATTGCATCTTTGGGCTCTTCTTAGCATTGACACACATGCTGCTGCCTAGGGCAAGCAACAGGGCTGTGGGCTGCACTCTGGATCCATGCTGTGGGTGTCTCCTCCTGCCTTCAGCCCCAGGACATCTCTCCTCTTGGCCTTGCTCAGCAGACAGCCACCTCCATGGGACCATCTCCAAAGTCCCGCTGTGTTGGGTGGAGAAGGGCAGTGCTGGGCAGGGATGACAAGAGGGGACCCGAGCTCTGTGGGGTTGGGCAGTCCTGGGGGACAGAGTGTCACGTGCCAGGGCTGTACAAAACATTTGCAATGAAGAGTGCATGGAAAGGTTAAAACAGTTCCGAGATGTCTCAAAACCCTTCTCGACTGAGCCAGGCCTGGCTGGCACCTACCAATGCCTCCGCTGTGGTCCATGACCTGATAGGAGTGCTGTGTCCATCTGCAGAATGTCTCTTAGAGCAGACCAGGCCTGGAAACGGCACTGGAGCCCCGTGGCCCCTTTATCTCTCTGATTTGACTTTGTACCTGAGGACCAGGTAAGCCAGGAGCCGCAGGATGATGAAGAAGATGCCCAGGATGAGGAAGTCCAGGTAGAGCTTGGCCTCTTCCACATCCAGCTCCTGCAGGATCTTGATTGGTTTTTGGAAAGGACAGAAGTCCTCGAGGCATTCCAGGTCCTCACGCTCCATGGCATAGATGGTGAGAATGACACCCTCAAAGCCGTACCTAAGACAGAGCACACCACGAGCATCACTGCATGTCCCAGGCAGCCCCATTCTCTCTCCAGCCTATGGGAGCCCAGAACATGGAGTCCCACCTGACATAGGAGACATAGGAGCTCCACTGCAGGTAGGTGGGGATGGTCTTGAAGCTGACAAAGAAGCCAGAGAAGAGCAGGACAGGGATGGCAGTGACAGGTCCCACAAAGGTAGCCACCTGGGGAGCAGAGATCATTAAGTGCCATGTCCCTGTCCACAGGCACGCACGCCTATGGGCAACACTTCTCTCCACCTCTCCTTGTCATGGAACCCCTGCAATTCCCTCTCATCTCGACATAATAGGCAAAGCCAGGGCCCCATCTGACCTGCAGAGAAGTAGAAGCAGCTCCAATGAGAAGCCCAAGGGATTGGGCCACCAGGGCTGTGGCGGTCGCCAGGGCAGAGAAAAGGAGGAAGCGTGTGGCTTCAGGTGGCTGGCCTGTCATCCAGTACACGATGCTGCAGTATGCAATGGGGCAGATGATCTGGAGAGGGGCAAGCAAAGAGAGCACTGTGCTGGACCCATGGACATCTTCACCCCACAGACCCTTCCTAGAGGATGGAGGGATGCAGGGACCCCTCAAAGGCCAGCCCAGGTCATTGTGTAGCCAGGCAATTGGCTGTGCCAAGGCAGGCACATCAGCATTGGGGCCACACTTTAGCCCAGCTGAAAGCTCACCTGGAAGGGCACATCTGCCATGGTCTTTGCCAGGTAATAGGCTTTCAGGCTGTACCAGTAGTTCAAGTGCTCTCTCAGGAATACAGTCATCTCCTGGGGGACTGCATGGAAAGAGTTAGCAGTCAGCAATGCCCTGCCTTGGGCAAGCTCCCACTTGCCCTGGTGCAGGCAGATGTGATGCTGTCCCAGCACAGAGCACCAGGCAGCCTCCTGCCTGCACCATTAGTGTGTGATCAAATCTTCACCAGGGAACAAAGTCAGTGACCAACATGGGAACTTTCTGCGCAGAAAAGTCAGCTTAGATGGGTTTTTTTAGGCAAACTTTTGAGGAAGTGGAAGAGGGGTGAAGCAGCTGAAAATGCACCTCTACAGACATTTTCTCAGAAGGAAAACCCAAAGCATTAAAAATTCCAGCATTCTGCTTTGAGCCAGCAAGTACCTTATCGCCAAGAGCAAAACTGCAATATACCCAAATAGTAGTTGAATGTTTTTCCTCTTGTCTCTTATTTCCTCCCTCTTCCCCAGTTCATCTGGCTCCATCACACACCACCCAGCAGACACACTGCTGGAGCACCCCCTCTGACACTGGGCTGGGAGCAGGGAATAAGTGTTGTGGGAAGGAATTCCTTACAGGTGAGGATGGTGGGCATCAGTGCAGCAAACATGAGGAAGAGCATGGAGAAGAAGAGGAAGCCGGTGTTGTTGAAGACTTTGCCAGCGTCGTTGCCGATGTGCAGGTAGAGCAGCCCAATGAGCACCCCAATGCAGATGTGGGACATGAACCGCAGGTGAGTCAGCACCTGCAGGCACGGAAGGAACAGGGGCTCAATGCGGCAGTGCTGCATCCCATGAGCAGCCCAGCGGATCAGGGGACAGCCTGCCTGCTCCTCAAGGGTGAGCCCCACTCCAGCCCCCATTCAACTCCTGTTTCTGCCAGTCCACAGCAACTGAGAGGCCCCATCCCCTCAGCCCTGGCCCAGCCTCCCCTGTCCTCACCGTGTCCCTTAGGATACAGATAAACGTTCTCTTGAAAAGGATGCAGAACTGAGTTGAAGTGCTGGTGGCAAACGTGTGGCTCTCGATGTGGTCCACATCCTGCAAGACACAGGCAAATCAGGGACATGAAGCTCACAATATGTGCTCCCTGTGAGAGAACAGGTACAGCAGCAAGCACATTGCTGTCGCTCAAGCCAAATGGAAGCTGGTTGAACATCTCTGCACTGTGGGCAGAGGAGACTGAGTGTCCTTGGGTGGGCACCCTGTTACCTGCTGCTCCCTATCACCAGAGGAGGGTCCTCTCATCCCCACTCACCGTCACACAGTGTGCTGGGCATGACGGATCTGCTCTGTCAGGGCTGCTCTTCTTCTCAGCCATGGTGCACATGCCATTCTGGACAGCTCGGAACAGGACAGGGTTGAGGTCCCCATATTCTCCTGAGGCCACCTCAATAACTGTGGAGGGGGACAGGATCCATGTGAGGTGCTGAGCCAGCCTTGCCATCGCTATCCCCATGGGGCAGGGGTTGGGGGCATCCTGGGATGCTGCACCACAGAGCAGCACTGACCAGCCAGTGCATAAAGGGAAGGGTGCAGGCAGCCTTGCTCCCTTGGACCTTCCCACCCCCTTCTCCCCACCACGGCCCCAGCTGTGGCAGGGGCACTCACTGAAGTCAGCAGGGTTGTGGTATGTGGGGCAGTGAAGGCCAAGACCCTTCAGATAGGGGATGAGGTTGGTCACGATGCCTTTGAAGATGCACTGGCCCTGGCTCAGGATGTAGAGCTGGAAGAAAAAGCCAGGATATGGGAAGTGCAGAGCAGACAGGGGCACTGTTGCCTGCTCCTACCCACCTCCCTGCCCTAGGTGACACAGGGCAACCTTGCCAGATCTCGGCCAGCAAGGCTGTGTGCCACACAAGTC
This sequence comes from Loriculus beryllinus, assembly GCA_039877255.1. Lineage (NCBI taxonomy): Eukaryota > Metazoa > Chordata > Aves > Psittaciformes > Psittacidae > Loriculus > Loriculus beryllinus. Next base: position 1,416 of record JBCJKH010055706.1, on the reverse strand, counting down.
CCACACAAGTGCCGCACTGCAAATGCTTGCAGCCCATCCCTCCCATGGCCTCTCTGCTGGGTCTGGAGCCAGAGGGACCCTGCATCCCTGAAGAATCCTGTGTCCAAGCCCAGCCCAAACCTTGTCGAACATCTCAAAGAGCTTGGCGCTGGGCTGGTGGATGGTGCAGATGATGGTGCGCCCACCCTGAGCCAGGGACCGCATCAGGGAAACCACCTGGAAGCAGGAGGCACTGTCCAGACCGCTGTGGTCAAGCAGGATAGAGTGGAGGAGAAAGAGACAGCAGAGAGAGAGAAGAGGAGAGTTGAGAGAGGGAGAAGTACATCTTAAAGATGCCCTTGTTTGTGGGCATCCTCTTTTCAGATTGACAGAAAACGGCATTCCTTTGCACCCATAGCTCTGCCATGCCTGAGCCCTCTTGGGGCTCAGGTGGGCACAGTCACATCCCACCCTCAGGTCTTGCAGCCCTTCTGTGCTTGGAGTGTGCCACCCCCCCAGTGTCCCCCAGCAGGGGAAGCCCAGCTTGGGCAGGCAGTGCTGGGCAGCCCCTCACCTTGTGGGCTCATCGAAGAACATGACGGGAGGGTTGTTCACCAGCTCCAGGGCGATGGCCAGGCGCTTGCGCTGCCCCCCTGACAGCGAGATGGTGCGGGTGTAGGAGCACTCCAGCAGCCCCAGAGCCGTCAGGATCTCATTCACCTGTGAGACAGCCTCATTCACCATGGGCTCCCATGGGCCCTCACCCCATCCCTGCCACCTCCCTTCAAACTCCATTGTTGGGAGCCACTCAGCATTCCCTGATCCCCTCAGCGTCCTCCCTGTTCATCTTGGAGAGACATGAGGGGGCCTGGGCACACCTTCCTCTGCACTTACCAGCTCCTTCTTCACCTCCTGCTTCTCACTCAGCTTTAGGTTAGCAGAGACCTGCAGGGAGAGGATGGGCAGTGAGACACAACTGTCACATGTAGGGAATGGAACCGTCTGCACCATGGCCCAAGGGCTGGGAGCAGTGGCTCAGGATGAAGGGAGCAACAACAGCAGGATTTTGCCCCCCTGTCCCAGAGCCCTTGGAAATGCCTGATGTCAGCGTGGGCTCAGTGCCTGAGGACACAGGATGCCCACAGAGCTCAGCAGGCTGCCCAGCTCCCACATAGCTCACCATCATAGCCTCCAGAACAGTGAGGTGTGGCAGGAGCATGTCATCCTGCATGATGTAGCAGGACATCTTGCGGAAGGTGCGCAGGTCTCGGGGCCGGCCATTCACCAGGATCTGGCCCTTCATCCCCGTCTCCCTGCAGGAAAGAGGAGTTGGGGGAGTGCAGCACAGGGCTCCTGGCCCTGCACTCCCAGACCCATGGGCTTCCCCCAGCCTCACCTGTACCCAGCCAGGATGTTCATGAGCGTGGACTTCCCAGC
>JBCJKH010055703.1:0-12906 GCA_039877255.1 Loriculus beryllinus | reverse complement strand
ATTGTACTCTGTGTAACAGAAATTTAACTCTGCTGCCTCTGCACATCAACCCAGAATGACAAACTTTCTGTGGGGCACCTCCTTGGTGCCCTTTCGGGTATGTCCTTACAATGCTTGATCAGTATCAACTGGCAAATGAGACAAATATAAAATCTTATAAAGTGCCAAATCATAGCCTCAGAACAAAAGCCTTTGGAGACTCCAGTGATGCTCCACAAACACACCTGTATTTGTCTGGTAATAATAATTTCTATCTTCCAGCTCATGTGGTTAGGACAGAAAGTTACTGAGTACAGGTTTTAACATTGTAAACTCAGTAGAGGTAATAAAAAAGTGGGAAAAGGAATTCCAGTCTTTCACAAAGCAGGGCTAAACAAAGTGCAGCAGGAAACCTCCCACCTGAGAACTGCAAAACAGCAAGAATGAATAAATAGGTTGATGTGTGCATATATCAGGATATTAAGCAAGTTATTTATATCTGATGAGTCCATGAAGTATCTGTAAGAAAGGATGGACAAGTAGATGTCTCAGGCTGCTTCCAACTCAGCTAGTCAATCTACATCATATGCAGATTACCTAAATTGCTCCTGGTATGTCTGCATCACCCAGTCGGCACAGTCTCCATTAGGGATTTGTTCATTAGCTCTGGGCAGGCTTGTAAGCCAATACAGCACGGAGTGAAATACTAGCTTAGGTCTTGGAAGCAATACAGATGTCGTATTCAGTTTATGCTCATTTGTTTGCTTGTCTCTACCTTCATGAAGCAGCTTCCTCCCTTAATATCTCTTCAAAATAACTTCCTTTCCCTAAAACAAAACACGAAGTCCACATGAAACACCTGCAGGTAATAAATTAATGTACTGTACAGGTTGACGAAGTAACATAGCCCTGTTAAGGGAATGGGAGCATCCCTGAACTGCTGTTGAAGTATTGGAACTTCATTAACTATAACGTTGTTGTACATTCTTAAAGTTTGAAGCAAATGCTTTATAAAACTACTCCGGGTTTTGGTTATATAAATATACTAGTAGCTATATATATTTGTTCTGGTCTATATGAATAGTGGAAGGTATGGCTATGCATTTACTGTCAGACAACTTGTAAAAATCTACATATATCATTTTACTTAGCCTATTTCTGCATTCAATTCATAAACCTTTGGAATTATAGCAAAGGCAAAAAAACATAGTGGGAGGAAGCCATGCTGGAAACAGAAAGGGGTGGCAAAATTAAGCACCTCAAAAGCAATCTAATGCACTGCACTGAATGTCTATGCTGGGTTTAAGATGAGTAATGTGGCAAACACTACCTGAAAACTGAAAACTAGTATCAAATCCCACCCACATCTGCACCACGAAGCCTGACAGGGAAAAGAAATTTTTGACTATTTTAGCTGGCTAAAACAGAAATCACAGGCACAGAATGAAATGTTCCACTTGAGATGAGACATGAGACCCTTCACATGTGCTAAACCACTGTGATTTAAATTGTATGGTCTGATTTATTTCACCAGAGGGTTACATTTAGTGCCTTTATCAATTAGGAAAAATAATACGCTTAACAATGCAAGCATTTAACAGTCTCACAAGGGTCTGGCACACCTTCACTTCACTGTTGAGGAATGGTACAAGTTCCCATATCATTGTTTGTTTCTGGGCATGGCACTGCATTTGCAGTTATGCTGAATGGGAAATCCCTGATAAGCGAGATGATGCCCTTGAATTTGCTCTTGTTCACTAGTTTGCTCTTGAGGCAAAAGGTACTGTAACTTCCCAGAGTCACTCAGCATCATGCACACAGGTAGTGCAATGCAGTAACAGTCAGTCACATCTGCATCTACAGTGTGGCTATGCTCAGTCCTGATTTTCTGAAAAGTTGGGTCAGGCAAAAGAAGGGAAACCTAGAACTTACAGAATTTCACAGAATGGAACAAAAAAAACACAGAAGCTATAAAAAATATATAATAATGATAATTTAAAAACTTTCATGGCTATGATTTTGCACCACTGAAAATACCATACAGAGTTATGTTCCTGATGCACATTTCTTTCTTGAGCAGAGGAATTTGGTATGGCTTTTTGGTCCTCCTGGATTATTTGTTACTTTCAGGTATTCACAGTCCCCAGTGGAAACAGCTGCTTTTTTTCCAAAGAAGCAGGTGTTGATCTGCAGTTAACTAACCTCTCTGAGAGCTTTCAGTTGGAAAGTGAAATAAGTATTAATGACCCGATCAGTTTGTGCATCTGGCCTTAGTTCTCTGTTGTGGTTGGGGTGGTTTTAGTTTTCATTAGTTTTTTGGTGGTGGGTTGGTTTGGGGTTATTTTTGGGGGGGAGGGAGGGTTGGTTTGTTTTGTTTTGTTTCTCTTTCTGTTCTGTTCCTAGTTAGAGATTATTGACAAATTAACTCTGCAGTTTCTTACTCTCACCATTTCTATAGAAAAGTCTCATGCTGTCCTTTTGTTTTCCTCTCTTGAGGATGGAATATGATCTGATTTCCAAGTGCCTCTCTGCTCTCCCTTCCTTCTACTCTACATTCAAATTATGTAGGAATAAAAGCAGCCTATCTGTTAATCCCAACTACAATGCAAAACCTGTACAGGATAGACTGAAAGAGAATGTGTCTGTCCTGAGCCAGAGATACCACCTTGCAGGGAGAAGTACATAGTAAAGTATCTGTACTTTAAAACCTGGGTGCCATTAATACCTCTGCTGAGGTGTTCACTATGAAGTTGTGTAGTTCTGTTAAATCACAGAGCCAGATTCAAATTCATTTCTGCTTCATCCTGGGATTTCCTTTTTGCAGACTGGCACATGTACCCAATAAGTAACACATGCAAGAACCGAGACCTCAGGGTCTACAGCAGCGGGTGTCATGTTCAGAGAAGGCACTGAGACACGCACACTCTTATGAAGTGAAGTAGTGAACAACTCCCTACCACTCAGCAGAGGTGGAATTTAATCTCATTAAAAGCGGGGAGAGCAAGCCTCGTATTTTTACGGCTGGCAGCAGCCCTGCGTGCTTACCTCAGACCACCGCTTGTCTCTTCATCGGAGGAGAAGGTGCCGTTGCAGATGCTGCCAAAGGAGTGGCTGGGCTTCAGTTTGGCTTCCTCGCAGTCTGGCACAGGCTCTCTTTTCTTCCTCTTGCCAAAGAGCTTTTTGAAAGGCTGGAATTTGCCTGCTTTTTTCTTGTCTGCAGATTACAAGACAAACAGGCGCAGGGCTGAGGGACGCAGCTCGCAAGCATGAACCGTGGCAGCAGGTTCAAAGGAAGAATGAGGTCAAAGAGCAAGTCACCAGCCCAAAGCAGCCTGGCGCTTGCAATGTAAATGCAGGGCTGCAGCTTGCTATTGATGCATCAGACTGACAAAGCAAAAGTAGCAGCACCAAAACATCGGCTCTTGGTTTTAAGGATCTGCTTGGAGGTATCAAAGCAGCTGAACATTTGGATGAAGAGAGAAGGTAATTTTGCAGGGGCATAAAATTACACTGAGGCTCATTTTTAGGCTTTACACCACACTTCTGACCTTTTCTCTTAAAGACAAGCACTGCTTTGATCACCTCGCTTCGGCAGGTACTGGATGCTCTGCTTTGAATTAAAAGCCATTGAAAATAGCCAGCTGTATTTTACTTACGTAGCCTCATAACTAGACAAGTCAATTTACAAATTAACAAGGAGAACAGGATAAAATTCTGTTGGTCAATGGGTTACTTCAATAAACATCCAGCTTTATATCAGCAAGTCAATACATTTTTCTGACTGCTTTTCCTCAAGTAACTGAGGACAGAATTTGACCCAGCACTTCTTCCCTGAGACACTTATATTTTAAAATCTCCACCAAAAAAAAGCACAGCAAAAGACAAAATGACATGAAGACGGGAACAAGAAATGAAAAAGTTAACCAGAATAAAACAAAACAAAACTTCTTTTTTCCCCACCAAAGACTGAAGAAAATAAAGGCAGCTTCAGAGTACTTTCCCCCCACATCCACACATCCATTGAAAAGAAGTACCAAGAGTTTCTTGTTAAGCACTGCCTGGGATGCACCAAAGATTTTCTAAACATCATAACTGTGAAAGAGCTTAATTTTTTTCTGACTTTAGTTAATTTTGCATTGAATCTACTTAAGCTACTTTGTTGAGTTGTTTGGGGTTGTTTTTAAACCAACTTTTAGCCTCCTGTCATAATCCAGTTTGAGAAGCATCATGTTATGCTGGTGACAAATATTTTCATAAAGTCTTTAAACCCCTAGAGTGCTTTTCTCCCAGGCTTCATGTATGCACACTGCTTCATCATGCTCTACTCTTCATATAAGTTGTTGCTCAGCAGAAAGCAAGTGTGGTTGCAAAATACAGAGGCTCCCACAGGAACACTGGACCAGGAAATATGAAACATTTTCTGTAGAGCAATAGTACTCTTCAGCACTACGTCAGGTTTTTCATTCCACTCTGCTATACTCATGTACAGCAAAGCCACATCTGGGCAACGCCCCTTCGTGGTTGCTGGAGGCATAACTACAAGGTATTCAGAGAGAAAATGTGCCCAAACGTATCAGGCTACTTCCAGTGACAAGTGGTTCCCAAACTGGTGCCAGTGAGCCCAAGTTGAACCAGGTGCGGGATCAAACTTACACAAAAAGCAAAAAAGACACTCTATATGTACCCAATTATGGATGAATTAGGAAATCTAGATTGAAAAATAATCACAGAAGCAACAGATAGTAATTCTGCATTTCCTTTACAGCTACACAAGAAGTTTGAACAGGTATCATTCTTCTCATTGAGCAGTCAAGATAGAGCATTTGTACAACTTCATTAAGACAACAAGGCATCCAGTAGCAACATAAATAAAAAGCTGAATTATGAACCTCAAATTCATGCCCGGCATTAGAATTTTTCCATCCAAAATCGCTGACCCACAATGAGCAGATGAGAAAAACAACTGAAGCAGCAGTTTTACCAGTGTAGAAGAGAAAGCGGTTCAGAAGTTTATTCTCCCTGTCCTCTAGCTTTGCTTTCCATAAGCTGACCAACTGACATCTCCAGCCAGGCCAACTGCTTGATCTTCAATTCTGACTTTAGAGAAACATATTCTTACACAACCCCCCTAACAGACAGGCAGGCAGTCATGCAGAGAAAGATATAAATTATTGCTCTAGGCCACAGCTACTCCAACCCTTCACATGCCTCAGAGACTGCCAACAAAAACTCATAAATCAAATGGTAGCACATACAGAGGAGAGAGCATCAGTACCAGGCGCAAGACTCGGTGAAAGAGCTGGTTTTCCACAGTTCCCACCTGCCTGCTTCCTCAGCCTTCTTTGAAAGGGAAGGCTGTGGTGACGCGTTTCTGCTGGTTAATGTAATTCACTGCATGTATCAATTCAACTGCAGCATTTTTAAAGGAGGTTTTTCCTGTGTCATTCATCCACATTACCCTTGTCCCCTCCTCTTTTGGAGGTTTTCAGATATAACTGCGAATTACCTCATCAACTCTAAATCTACTGTACTGATTCACCAACTCTGAATCTAGGTGTTGAACACATGAGACAGGTCAACACAGCTTTCGTTTCATCAAAATGGGTGAAAGCCAACACAGTTGTCTCCAGCCAAGATATGTTTTTCTCCATGTGATTTAACATGTCCCTTAGCTGTTTCCTCACTCCATACCCCATCATCACAGTTGTCACATTACTAAGTGTGAGTTCTTTAAATTAGGCTTCATGACTCATTGCAAAACCAACAAACACCCTTCTCAGCACAGGCTGCACACACTATTCCCCATCCTGCCAGAGCAAAGATAAGGAGTAGCCTTCCCTTCCAAGGTTTCTAAGGAGGCAATGAATGACCGCTAAGGCAAAGTCTATTTATGTAAATTTTTCACAAGGTATTATGGAGGAACATGTGGGATGCTATCACCTACAGGGTAAAATGCTTTCCGTAACAGTAAAACAAGTACAGAAAGGAATATAAACATTGGCAATGCAACAGACAATGCCCTGCACAAAAGCCTTTTCAGTCTCTAATGTGAGAGCTCAAACATGACTCATCCTTCCTGTCTATCTGAAAGAAAAAATGGGATAGGAAAGGCTGAAGCTTGGGACATCCTATGTTGTTGACTTGTGTCAAGGACAGTTGCTGAGATAGCCAGGAAATAAGTCTGCTTACATGAGCTATTTGGTTTTCTCCTTAATCACTGGAATGGGAATCCTGCAGATCCAGCCCCACGAGAACAGGGGAAATCAGCAATTAGATCTTTTTTCCTGTCTGTTTGACAAGCCTCTCTTGTTCAAATCACTGTAAACAGTTAACAGCAAATCAGTTTTAAATCACAAAAAACATGAGGTGTGAAGGCGCCAGATAAACAAGGTTGGATAGCTAGCTAGAATAACACAGCACATATGGTAAATGCTCCCTTCTCAGCTTATTCCAGAAGAGCAGCAGAGCAGATTAGAATAATCTTTAACCTGTCACATAATTAGTCAGCTGCATGAAGACATGAAGTGCCTGACACAGAGCCAGTTATACTGGAGAGCATTGGCATCATGGAGGCTGCACATGGTCCCTCCACTCCCAATGACAGTGGAGAGACTGATAGGAGCACCTACCCCTCTATCACGCTCTATTTCACTCTAGGGTGCTCTCCAAACAAGATGAAGGCAGGTGCAATGCCTTATTGCTGGCAAATCAGACACAGCCTCTGGCAAAGTCTTAGCAACACAGCAGCTGACAAGCCCCCATCAAAAAGCTTGTAGTTAAACTGCTAAAATGCTGCCCAAATCCATTGGGACTCAGGCTGTGATGCCTTTCAAAAACTGCACAGGGTCCTCAACACAAGCACAGGTCAAATACAGATTTAACTACCTCTCTGGCAGAGGAAGAAGGTTTAAGTGATTGTAAAGAGCAAGCCATGTGTTCCAAACAAGCACAATGCAAGAGTGAGGCTGCACCACTGGATGGGGCGGAGGAGATGTCAGTACTACTGGAATCACCTGAAAAAGTAATTTTCAAGCCAAGCAAGCTTCACATGAAAAATAGTCTCACACCGTCATAGAAGAGACAACTAAATCTGTAACAGGGTGTTGGTTCCTTGCAGCTTTACCTCTTGGCTGCAGTGCCGGGGGCGCTCACAGTAGGATGGGTGAGAAAACCTGTAGGAAGAGATCTCTCCAAGCAGGGCTGACCAAGTAAATACATCAGCTGGTGAGTAGATAGGTTATCATTAAGGGCCAAAATAAACAAAAGCAGGATTTATAGTGGCTTTTAAAAGTTGCAGTCATTGTGGCCAAGATTTTTCAGACCTCAGGTTTGCAATGGGATTTGCAGAGATTTCACAGACATTTGTTTATTATGTAAAACGCAGCACTTGTCTGCAATACCTGTCTGTAGTATGAGATATTGCACAGAAGCTGTCTCCAAAATAATGTGTTCCTTGTTAGTGAATATAATGGCCACAAAATATGGTGTAATAGGCTAAATTAATGAGAATATGAATTATTAAAATGAATAGGAGTTTCTATGAAGAATTTAGAGAATGGAAATTCACATGCATGCACATTAAAAACTGCATGGCAGGGAGAGGGCAGGTTAGTTACTGGGCTGTGGGCATAGTATAGCAGCCAAAGCAAAAAAGGGAACTGAAAAATACTCTTAAGAGGGTAACTTGACTGACAACTCTAATCACACCTATAAAGCAAAAAAAGGCTGTTATGCTCTACATTGCCAGTATCAGTAATAAAAAAATCCACCTTGATTTTAAGCTAATGGTATGCATATTCATGCTCTTTTTAAAATAACTTGAGACAGCCACTACAATAAGGGCCCTGTTGAGCCCTCGGTTGGCCATGCATCTACACAAACTTCTTCATTTTCAGCTCCGCACTGAAAAAGCCTCCCTGCCTCCCCCCTGCACACTCTGTTCTCATAGGGCACCAAGCATCCCCGTGCAAAAGAGCATTGGCACTTGCCTCCAGCTTTCCCACCCACTCCACATCTCAGTGCATCCATTTCTGTGAGTTGCCAGAGCTGCTTGTTATCGCTGGTACACTCGCATTCAGAGCTGGAAGCAGTGCTCCCCAGAGAGGTGTCTCCACTCCTCCAGGAAACACAAACAAATTGGGAGCAATGAGGGCAGGCTCTGCTCTGCTTAGCAATGTGCCCATGGCTTAAAATAGGCGTGAGCTCCTGTACCTATTGAAGCTCATTAGATTTCACAGGGAAAGTTGGTTTCTGGACATCTTCTGCCTCCACGACCTGCCCTCAGCCCATTGCCTTCTCTTCTATAAGTAGCTAAAAAGAAAGCTGGGGTTGACAGATGGACACCCTCCAGATATACAAAGCAGTCACAACACTGAGGACCCTGAGGAAATATTTAAGATAATACAAAGGGAATAAAGATCAACATAAAAAAAAAGGACAAATGCTCACATTCAATACCGTAACTTCCCAGCAATGACTTCGACTGTGTGAGACATTTAGTGATAGCACATAACAATCGTAAAGCTGACAGTATGTAATAACCCTACACTGACAGAGATAAGATAATATGACCAAAGATTAAACCAAATACTTGAGAAATATTAAATGAAAACAAGACCGAGAGGGGTCAAAGGCAACAAATTGGTGCAGCCACAACAGTCTCATGAAACACCTAGGAAAAGCAAAGGAAAATAGCACGCCAATGCTTGCTCGTTTTTCCAAGAGTATCAAATGATCTCATAAGAGATACTATTTCTTGCAAACCTTGTCCCACAGAGCAGATGAGGTATTCTTGGATTACCTGATATAAACTAGTAATACTACCTAAAGTATCCATAACACTGCAAGTACCAACCTTCCTTTCCAGAAACATCTATTTTCCCTTGCCACCTGCAGAAGAAAAAATATTTCCATGAAAACCAGCCCTTTTTGTGAGTTTCTTCCTCCCAAGTACTGTATCTTCTAAAGAAACCATATGTAGCAGAGCTACTCAGCTGTTAGGAAATATGTATGAATCAGCATAATAGAGTTTATTAATGTTCAAACACCATATAATATATTTTTATTATCCAGAGTAAGGAAAGAGCTGTTTCAACGTTTCTCTTGACACAACAACAAAATAACAACGAAAGCAAAAGCTTATTTTACACACTTCAAGGCAAAAGTTCTTAACCTCTGTTGCATGAAGGCTGGCACATTGGTCTTTAATGGCAATGAAGATATATTAATGAATAGAAGGAGTAAAGAGGAGTCTTAAAACATATAGATTACATTAAACAGCAAAACTAGAGATAAATAAATACTGCTCCTATCCACTTCTTCCATCTCATTTGCTCTGGCAAGTGCCTCACCTCCCTTTCTTTTCTAGCTCCTGTTTTCCTCTTTTTCCCCATCTATAAATTAAAGCCTTCCCAGCCACCTTTTGTATTTCTGTGTTTGCTATTTTTATTAATTATCACAACTAGTGGCCCTAAAGGTCAGAAAGCCTCATATTCCTCACCCAACTCTTTATTTTGGTACCAACATCCTGCCTCCCTAATCCATCCTACCGCCAGCCTTTTGGATGGGGAAGACACTGCTCTCTGAAAAGAAAACAGCAAAATCTAGAGCAGGGAAATCACTTTGGGAATGTGTGGGATAGGCTGGTGATATTGGGGACTCCCAGCAGGGAAGACAGTATGAGAAAGTCTGTAGAAACTTCAACAGCAAACCTTATTTTGGCATGGAAGTTTTCTTCTTTCCTAGCTTCCAGGAGGAAGCCCCAGGTACAGGTTACAAACTAGTGGCCAGGGGGTTTAAAACAACTTGGGGTACACATCCTGAGCATGGTGACAGCATCTAGTGGAGTTCATACATATAAGGACATTTACAAAAGAGTTAAGTAAATGCAGTAGATGTTACTGAGGTGCTGGGCTGCATTGCAGAACATATGGGATAAGATAAAACCTGCTTATAATAGTTCTGGGCTCAGTGATGCATGTGAGACTTTTAGAAAGGAAGAGACCGCAATAGCTTCTGATTCACCAGCTAAACATTCAGCCATTATGTAACAGAAGGGAGAAAGTTTATTTTAGTAAGGAAAGACTTATTAACTCAAGTTATTCATGATGAGAGACCCTTTTGTTATGCTGGGTTTTATATGAGGTTTCCAGTTCTGCATTAAACACTAAGGTCAATGCAGTAGAGAGATGTTGGCTCATTATTTCCTTCTCAAGAGAAAAACAAAACAGAACATGGGATTCCCTTAGCAGATTCATCTCTTACATGAGACAATTCCTGTGTGAAAGCATTTAAAACCTGAACTACTGGCCAAGCTGTAGATGGAAGGATAAACTCCCAAAGGCAAAACAACCTGCCTGAGGCCCTGCCGCAGAGCAGTCCGAAGTCCAAGGCATACAACTCAAACCAGCCAAACACCTCCCCACTGCCCCTCCCCAGCTGCTGGCAGTCATTTGTACCTCCTCAATGCTGGCACAAGCTGCTGGCAGGTCAGGATTCTACACTCAAATCACTATTACTAAGATCACTCTTGGTACGTCTTGCAGGGGACTTTGTTATGTGAATTGTTTTTTCTGCCTTGCCAGCTCCTAGAACAAGTCCTGTATTGCACTGGTCAACACTTTTGGACCATGCCACTTCCCGCTTTTTCCCCAGTGAGAGGAGCATTTCATCCTCACAGAAGCTACTGGCTTACCATAGGAAATATTAATTTGCATGAAGGGAGTGTGAAACTTGTAAACCAAACCTCTTTAGTGATAAGGCACAAGCAGTAACAACATTCTACTGACATCTACCGATAAGACAAAGTTGAGAAATATCCTGAACTCAAAGGAGAGTCAGACTACCATGCCAGAAAGACTGGATGGCTGGGGGACTAGGATAACAGAAAAAAGAGACAATGGTGAAGTATCATGTACAAACTCACTAGTTTAGGGAATATTGCTGAGGCTTTCTTTTAATAATGCAGCCCCAAAAAGCTAGAAGTGAGAAGACAGACCTGGCCACACCAGCTGTTCACGGAATAATTATATGCCAGCACTGTGGTGCAGCTACAAAGAAATTAAATGTCATCCTATGGGCAGGGCTCCTGGAACTGATAGGGGTTACTACCTGAGCAAAGGGGTGGAGAGCCAAGTGGCTAATAAATCACTGAGTGCTAATAAATCAAGGCTGAAAACAAGCAGGTACATCCAATACATTCTGGATTTTTTTCTATCTTTTATACAGGAAAGAACAAACTAATACATTGCTGGTGTGTTTTGACACAAGAAATTCTTTCCTGAATGTCACATGAATGGCAGTCTTATTGGATAAAAATTTCTTGTCATGGTGCAAGATCAGATACAGTATTTCTACTTTTTCCTGCCTAACACAAACTGAAAACAATAAAGACATACTGTGACATACAGCAGCTGTGAACACTAAAACTAGTAATTTATGGAGCACTTTCAAAGCACTGTCACTACTCAGAACAATAATAACCAATTAATGAAGAAAAACAGCAGATAAAAATTGGGCAAGTTTTATTCATTGTGACTGGCAAGTGTTAGAGAATGGCTTCAAGTGATTTTCTTTCAGTTTTGTACAGTTTCAGTCTAATATACTTTATATACAATATAAATATACTATACAATATATATATATACTTAATATACAACAAACATGGATGTTACCCCTGTGATTCAGATGGACTGATAACATATTTTAAATAGGTCAGATGAAATGAAGAGAGTCAAATTCTCATTTTGTCTTATGTCCCTGTAAGGGATGTCTGATTGCAAGAGAGGGACTGGAAACTATCCAAATGCCTTCTGAGCAGCTCCATTATCACAGGCAAAATTACCAGGTTGTATCACTTAAAAATAGATTAAAAAAAAGTTCAGGCATACTTCTACATGTAGCATAAACCAGGGTGAATGAACCAAAAATGATCACTTTATGCCTGTGTGTTGTCTTTTGAAGTTCTGAGAATTAAGTGATATAAAAAAGCCTAGAAGAAAAGAGGTCTTATTCCAAGCAGATTACCAACCACTGAAGTAGAAATATTGTTTTAATAATTTCCTCAGTCAATTTTATTGAGGTACAGCTGAACAGGAGGCAGTAAATCCACCTCCCTTCCCCAGATTTAGAGGGTTGGAATCTCAAAACCACCTCTAAATTTTGCAATGAGTCACAAAAACCCCATATTTGAGTGACCTGAAAGCCAAGTCAAATCTGAACTCAGGCTGAATGTGCCCAAAAGAGCTAAAACACTTGTGACCATCTCTGATTTCACAGAATCAGAACTATGCTGCTGTGGTTTACAGCAGGGTGGAAGAGTAAAGAAAATAAACTATTTCTTCTTAAGAAAAGAGCTGCATAAATCATGGCATTCACAAATTCTCCAGCCAATTTTGGTAAAAAAGCACAGACCAAAGTGAATATTTGCATGATGCAAACCACAGGGGAGAGAAGTAGAGATCAGGGAAGGGGGTTGGTTTTGTTTAGGTATTTTTTCCTGAAGAAAACCAAACCACAACCACCTTATTCTGTTGAGCAAGGCGATCAGAAGGGGTCCAATTGTCCTATCACCAAAACATCATGGGAGATAACATCAGTCAGCAGCACAAGTGGAAAATCTGCTCTGTGTTCCCCTTCAAAACCTGGAAAATGCCGTGCCCCTGCAAGGAACCACTTCTTTTCCTGGAGCTCTGCAGAGCCAGGCAAGGAGGACACCTTCACCTCCTGACTATTCCTCCTCTGCCCTTCAGCACGTTCTCCTTTCCCAACCACTCAACCAGGCTCACTTAGTTCTGATAAACAAATGCTCTGCACAAACTGACATTAACTGTGGCCAGATTAAGACTCAGGAAATCCATTTTGGCTTTCTCGGCTGAGCAGCAGTCTTCAGCACAAACATTTGAACTCTGTTCCCACATAGAAAGAGCT
>JBCJKH010055702.1:0-14475 GCA_039877255.1 Loriculus beryllinus | reverse complement strand
GCACACCCTGCAGGACACATGCATGCAGAATGCACCCACCCCTACACCCTGCGCACAGTGTGCACCCATCCATCTGCTCACATGCATGCTCACAGCGTACCCCAGTGCTGTATGCCATGTAGAATGCACCTCCTATAGGTGCACATGCAAACTCACATGTGCATGCATGCATACATTCATGTCCATGCACAAATACAGGCATAAGCACATGCTCACACTTCATACATGCAGCGATGCAGAGCAAAGTGCCTGTGCTATGTGCAGCATCTCGGGTCCTGCTGTACTCCCATTTTGGAGAAGCTGTGCAGATAGACTCCTTCAGGACATTCTGCCTCAGTTCCCTTCTCTGCCTGTTTTTGAGCTTTTTCTGGTTTTCAAAAGCAGACACTGCAATGGGGTACAGTCTTCCCCGCATTCTCCTATCACTCCCTTCCCTCAGAGAGCTGCTGCTCATCTTTGCACTGTCCCTTCTCTGTGTACAAGTCACAGGTCCGCAGGTACGGGCTCCTGTATTCAGGCACAGGCAGCAGTCTTTGAGGCTGAAGGTGAAACTGCCGTTGCCGTACGCGAACGCTTCGCTTGCAGAGCGCAGCCCGCTCCAGGCGGCGCCGCGCTCTCTGCTGTCCCGTGGGATCCTGCGCCCTGCGCGCACCGGAACGGCCGCTTCCTTGGCTCTTCCCGAAGGCCGGCGGCCGCTGCCAGCCACGGAGGGGACAGGGGCCTTTCCCCCGGGCCGCGCTCGCCGCCGCACGCCGAACACCGGCGTCCTCCCGGGGCAGGCCCGGCTCCGCGGCGGCCGCGGCTCCCAGCACGCCCCGCGGCGGCGCTAGGTCACGTGGTGCGCGGTGTCCGTGCCCGGTACCGGCGCGATGGGGCGGCGGGCCCCGCGGGTGCCGTGCGCCGCGGCCCTGGCGGCTTTGGCGCTCTTGGCCTTGCGCGGAGCGGCCGCCGCCGGCCCCAACTTCGTCCTGGTGCTGGCGGACGATTTGGGCTTCGGAGACCTGGGCAGCTACGGGCACCCCTCGTCTGCCACGCCGCACCTGGACTGGATGGCGTCCCGAGGGCTGCGCTTCACCGACTTCTACAGCAGCTCCCCCGTGTGCAGCCCGTCCCGGTACGTGCCCCGCGGCTCCCAGCCCGCTGGCCGGTGGCTGCTGCGGGGCCCCGGGGCGGGCACCGAGCTCGAGAAGCGTCGAGGCGGGGCTGGGCACCCACCGGGAGCCGCGGTGCTGCGAGGAACGGGGGGGGGGGTGGGTGAGGAGGTCGCTGTGCCCCGGGGGCTGCTCGGTGCGGGGCCGGTGCAGACGGGGTGTGTGCGGCTGGGGCAGCTGTGGGCCACCGGGGCCCGGGGCGGGGAGAGGGAGAGGGGTTCTGGCCGTGCTGTATCCGGTGCTCTCTCCCGTAGGGCAGCCCTGCTGACAGGCCGGTTCCAGATGCGCTCCGGGGTCTACCCGGGGGTGTTCAGCCCAGGCTCGCGGGGGGGGCTGCCGCTGTCCGAGGTCACCATCGCAGAGGTGCTGAAGGCTGCGGGCTATGCCACGGCCATGGTTGGCAAGTGGCACCTCGGCTTGGGGATGAATGGCTCCTTCCTGCCGGTCCAGCAGGGCTTTGACCACTTCTTGGGGGTCCCTTACTCCCATGACCAGGTGAGAGGCCCGTCGAGCTCTGAGGGGTGTCCTGGAGCTGGCTGGGGGCAGAGCCTCACAGATGAAGCTGCTTGAGAGCACGTGGGTCTGGCCAGTGTTTTCCTGGGCAGATGGGTGAGAGTGGCTGCAGGCCAGGGAGATGGGTCCTGGTGGGGAAAGTCCATCTCTGAGGTGCTTGTGTGGTTGGGTACTTGTGTGTGGGGACATTGTCCTTTGTCAGGGGAGAGAGGAGCAGATTCTGGGCTACAAAGAAACATCTGCAGAGCTTCCATGAGAAAATGAGCTGAGGCAGTATGATCCTTGGACGGGTGGGTGGGCACAGAGCCCTGGCCTTCTGGGAGAGGCTCCCCAAATTGTGCCTGTAGGACCTTGTGGTGGGCTGCTGTGAGAGTGCTCCCCTCCCCGTCCTGCAACACGGGTAAACCAAAAGGTGTTGGTTGTTCTCTCCAGGGCCCCTGCCAGAATCTCACCTGCTTCCCACCTGACATCAAGTGTTTTGGGACTTGTGACCAAGGTGTGGTGCCAGTCCCACTGCTCTGGAACCAGAGCATCGTGCAGCAGCCGGTTTCTTTCCCTGATCTGGTGCCACTCTACAACAAATTCTCACGGAACTTCATTGCTGACTGCGCCCGACAAGGCATCCCCTTCCTGCTCTACTATGCCTCCCACGTAGGAGAGAGGAGCGCTGTTGTGGGTCCAGGGGTGGGGAAGGGACCCTTTGTCCTCTGTGGAAAGCAGCGAGTGTTTCAGCTCCTGCAGCCCAGCACTGTGCTCAGTGGTCAGTACCCGATGCTGGGTGACCTGGGGGTGGTGCTCCTGTGCCCTGGTCCTGTGGCAGCACTGTGCTTATGATGTTCTTGGGCTGCTTCTTTCTGGAGCTTTGCCTGCTTCCCTGGGCCGGGTGTCCACCCAGGAGAGCTTCCCACCCCAAGTCTGCACATGTCTCCTTTGTGCTGTTTCTGAGAGATGCTTCTGAAGCTTGGGGACAAGCCTCCTTTCACCTCATGGGTATTGTTGCCTATCTCCATGTCCTAGCTGGGGTGCTGACCATCTCTGGGTGAACTGGGAACAAGAAGCAGCTCTGGGAGTTTTCGTAGCTGTCTTCTCTGCCCTTTCTCCAGCATACCCACTACCCCCAGTTTGCAAGCCAGGAGTACACAGGGCAGTCACGGCGTGGGCCATTTGGAGATGCACTTGCAGAGTTTGATGGTTCAGTGGGACAGCTGCTACAAGCATTGCAGGAAAGTGGTCTTGCAAACACAACCTTGGTGTTTTTCACCTCTGACAATGGGTGAGTGGGCTCAGCTGGGGGGACTTTGTTACTGTTAAGATTCTGCTGCCGTGGTGTGAGGGAAGTGGCATGAAGCGTTGGTTTGCTGGGGGAAAGGGCACATGGCATTGCCAGGTGAGATCCCAATGACCTGAAGTGAAGCAAGAGGTGGATCCTGCTCTGGAGAAGATGCTGTGCATGATCTGCTCTGGAGAGAACCCAGTGCGTGATCTGCTCCTTGTTCTTGTGACTCAGCTGTGCCCCTCGAGGACAGAAACCTCACAGGGTTCAGGCCAGGAGTGGGCAGTAGCCCAAATACACCCAGTTCCATTGGTGTGGGGGTGTAGTTGGTCTCTGGTGCCCTGCTTAGGCCTCTTGCACACCTTGGCTTCTTCACCTGCCCCATGCCTCCTGCCTTCTGAGGCTGAGAAGGGTGGCAGTGTCACTTGCTGACACCGCGTCTCTCTTATCATGACCCTGTTAGCAGTACTAGGGAAGGGGTAGCGTGGACCTGTGAAACTTGATAGTAGGTGGTTCTTCTCTCTCACAGCCCTTCCACCTTGCGGATGGCACGTGGAGGCAGCTCTGGCCTTCTGAAGTGTGGGAAGGGCACAACATACGAAGGTGGCATGCGGGAGCCAGCGGTGGCTTATTGGCCAGGCCGTATCACTCCGGGTGAGACTTGGCACTGCTTGTCCCTTTTCAGTGCTGATGCCAGCTGAAGCAGCTTGGCTGCCCAGGGACAAGCAGAAGATGGAAGGGAAGTGGGAATGCAGGGATGGGAGTGGGATCAGGTACTTGAATGTTTCCTTGTGCCTTGCTATGGTGAATGATAGGAGTGACGCATGAGCTGGCAAGCACCCTGGACATCCTGCCAACACTGACTGCCCTGGCTGGAGCATCTCTTCCCAAAGTTGCCCTGGATGGCTATGACCTGAGCCCGGTGCTATTTGGGACGGGGAAGGTGAGTCTTGAGGGCTGGTCTGGCCTGGGATATGCCTTGGAGCTCCTGGGCTTCTTCAGGCTTCTTTAACAAGTGCAGCATGTTGCCAAGCCCGGCCCATGGCTGCAGTGCATGGGCACAGCCCCAGTACCTTGAGTAGGAAGCAGTCGATGCTGCTGCTCGTCAGCTCCCCCGTCTGGCCATGTGTTCACTGCAGCATTTGGGCTCCTGTGTAGCATCCCTACATCCCTAGAGTCTCTGCCTCGCCCTGTCGCAGGCTCTTTAGCCTCGTGGCTGGATGGGTGAGCTTCACTCTGCTGCTTCCCACAGAGTCCCCGTCAGACGATGTTCTTCTACCCGCCATCCCCCGATCCATTGCATGGTCCCTTCGCTGTCAGGTTTGGGAAGTACAAGGCCCATTACTTCACACAAGGTTAGTGCTGCCTCCTCTCCTCTGCATAGCAGCTTTGTGATGTCTCGCTTGGTTTTGCTGTCCAAAGCTCCAAGAGAAGAAACTGAGCTGTGCTAGGGGATTCTTTTGCAGGTTCCTTGCACAGTGATACAACCCCAGATGAGTCCTGCCATGGGCTCACCCCGCTGACACCTCACCTGCCTCCACTGCTGTTTGACCTGGAGTCTGACCCAGCAGAGAACTACGATCTGCTGCAGAGCAGTGTGGGGCCGGAGCTTCTGCAGGTCCTGAAGGAGATCCAGCTGCACAAAGTGCTTTTTGAGCAGCGCCTGGAGTTTGGGGAAAGCCAGATCAGGAAGGGCAGGGATCCTGCCCTGCAGCCCTGCTGTGTACCAAACTGCACTCCTAAACCTTCCTGCTGCCACTGCTCCTAACCTCTTGCTGCTCTACCTGTGCACTGGAACGCTATCCCAAACCCACCAGACACTCTTACCCTGAACTGCCAGTGAAATCGGGCTCTTCCTCTTGGCATCATAAATCCTGCCAACTTTGAACTGTTTGCTGGGGTCAGCAATTTCTCTCGTCGTGCTCAGGAGTTTCCCCAGTCAGTTAAGTTGGCTAATGCTTATGCCGAGCCCTAAACATGAGCTTGCGTGCTTTAATGCAAACACCCAACGTTGTCTGCATGGCACATCTGTTTTTCTTACCCTCTTCCTGGTCTTGATTGGCTAGTCTTACTCATCCAGCTGAGGCTCTGAGCACCTTCCTCCCTGAGCAGGCAAGGTTTCAGCCCCTTTGGGAGACCACTCCTGCAGCCTCTTTTTGCAGGTGCTGGGCATGGAAGTGCTTGCCTTGCACAGGAGACTGAGGAAGGCTAAGCTGGAGGCTGCGTGGGGGCTGTAGCATGAGCCCAGCTTTCTCCAAGCAGTCTCTCAGTGGGCTCTGCAGTGCCCAGGCACTGGGTGTTCTGGCGGGAAATGCAATGAGAATAGCATGCGGTGCTGCGGACAGGGCACCTGCTGGTGTTGTGGGGATGTTCCTGTGCCCTGGTCCTCTGACCTGGATGCCATGAAGCAGTGGGCTGTGAGAGAACCCACTGTGGGCTGATGAGTGACCCTTCACAGATGTGTGCCATGCCCCTGTGTAAGATTGTCTGGATGCTGACGATCCATGGCCAGGAGTCTGGCTGGGCATCTGTGCCCCCAACAACATGTGACATGCCATGATACACAGCCATGGGCCGCAGCCCACAGGTCCTGTAAGAGAAACTCATCACTGTCCTGCTTTGATGGCTGCTGCTGCTGGGGCTGAAGGTCAGCATCTTCCTTCTGCACAGGGCACTGCATAGACAGCAGGACCAGGGAACCTGGTGGGACCTGTGTCCATCTGCCGCCGTTTTTATTTTAGTCCATAGATGAGTTGTGCCAACAGCCTGGGGCTGGCAGGGAACCGAGGCTCCCATACAGGGTTTGGGTGTGATGGTGGCATGGCCTTGGCAGACAAGCAGACACCCTCTAGTGAATCTCTTCATAGCCGGGACCCCAAGCTCTCTCCCAGAGCCTCAGGCCACTTACCCACAGCTGTCCCATGTGCCATGGCCAGCAGGACGAAAGGGGGAATAAACGCATCAATGCCATAGGCCCACGAGCACTGAAGCACTGCAGCAGCTGCCAAACTGCCACAGCACCCACGTTGCCCTTGGTGCTGGGGCTGATAACACGGAAGGGCTGGTTCCATGGGGGGTTCCAGGCAGGAGGGGAGGCAGGAGCTGGGACTGGACATCCCCTGCACAGTCCTTCTGAGCACTCTGCTTGCAGGATAAGGGATGCAGCCCTGTGGTGGCAGCAGCACCTGGCTGTGAGCACTGCTGCTCCCACCTAGCAGGGAAACATTAACCAGTGTGGCATCAGAGCCTCTGAGAGTTCACTGCCACCCTGCTCTCTGCAGCTGTCTGCCACCAGGTCCTTCCCAAGAAATATACACCAGACAACTTAACTGCTACAGGCAATATGCACATGTTTGGGTGTTGAAGGCCCGATACGGTTACAGTCACAGCACTCGAGCAGTGATGTGCAAGAGGGACAAGTCCAGCACACCCTCACAGTGCACAGTGGATGTAGGTGTGTATCTGGGTGCACATGTGGGTGTACTGCTTTGTGTGGTGTGCTCTGCATGCGCGTGCACCATGTGTGCACTCTACACCATGGCCCCGCCACCCCCAGTGCTCCCAGCAGCCCTTTCCCCCTATCACCCACTGTGAGGCATGCCCAGACACACCAACTCATGGCATTTACTGTCTCCTGTGCTCCCTGGATCTCCCCTGTTTCCTGCTTCTGTTTCCCCACCCCACACTTTCCAGCCCCCCATGGTGCATGGTGCACTCCCTGTATCCTCCTGCCCACAGTACCAGCCACCCCCTGCACTCCAAATCCTGCAGGTTCCTTTGTGGCTTCCAGACTCTCCCATTCCCTATTCCCCCCCTCCACTGTGCCCTCGCGATGCAGACACCCCCCAAAGCCTCCCGGGCCCCACCCGCTGCACCCCGCTCCCGAAGCACAAACCTCCCGCTCCTTCTGGACCCCTACCTTGTCTGGCAGCACCTGCACCAGGCAGCCCCGGGCCTACAGCACCAGCACCACGCAGTGGAGAGCCCTGGGCCTACAGCAGCGGAACCCAGGCAGCCTCAGACTTCAGTCCCGGCACTGGAGAGCCTCAAACACCGGAGAGCTCCGGGCCTTTAGCACCGGGCCCGGACAGTCCCATGCTCCGGCCGTCAGCTCCGGGCACTGGGCACCGGAGAGCCCCGTGCCCGGTACAGTCCCGTGCATCAGACAGCTCCGTCCCGTCAGCACCAGGCCCCGGACAGCTCCTTCAGCACCGGATACCGGACAGCTCCCGCCGCGCAGCCCCGGGGCAGCGTCTGCCAGCACAGGCCTACCCTGTGCGGCTTCCGAGCGCCTGCACCCCCTTTATGCAACGTCTCTGCACCTCCTGCACCACACTGTAGGCCCCCTGCTCCTCTCCTATACCCCCGACCCCCGCTTTACGTTCATGTACCCCCGAATCCCTTCTCTACATCTTCTTACACCTCGCTATAAGTCCCCCTGCATCCCCTTCACAGCACCCCACGTACCCCCGTCCCTGCCCCGGCTCTGGTGCAGATCTCCCTTCCCCCTCCTTCCCGCCCCCTGTACAGCTCCCTCCCTCACCGCCTCCCACCCTCTCCATGTTCAGCCATCACCATCTTCCGGCGCCCCCTCTTCCCACCCATAGCCCCCTGCTCCCCCCCACAGCCTCTCCTCCACTCTAGTCCCCCACCTATACTACCCCGTACTCCCCAATAGCCCACCTACATCCCGTCTCCTCCGTATCCCTCGCTCCCATCTTTATACCCCTGCCGCTCCCTCCAACCTATACTGCTCTAGAATCCCAATACCCACATTACATCCCGTCCCCCATACACCCCCTACCACTCTCTACACCACCCCTTTACCTCCCCATACCCGCCAGTATCTCCTTCCCTATACATCCTCCCCACTCATAGCCTGTCCTCTCTCCTCCCACAATCTCCCCTCCCTATACATCCGTTGCCCATCCCCCCCCCATACCGCCTTACTACACACCCCAACCCCTCCCCATACACCCCGCCCCCCCTTCATACCCCGGCCCCGCCATCTCTCTGGCCCCGCCCCCCGCGCGCTCCCGCCGCCCCCGCGCCCCGCCCGGCCGCGTTCCCGCCGCTCCCCCCCCGCTCGCCCCGCGGCCCTGCCGTCGGCAGTAACTTCGGGCAGGGCCCGGCTGCAGCCCCGGGGTGCGCAGGCTGAGAACTGAGCTGGCCCACCCCGGATAAAGACACTAGGGAGCCTTAAGACCCCTTCATATAGATATATACTTAGATATATTTGACCCATTGGGGTTTTCGGGGGGATTTTGGAAGGGCGCAAGGTGTGCGCGCATACACGTCCACGCACAGGCATTTTAAACTCTCCCCACTGCGGAACCCGTTGTTACAGCCCTTATTGTGAGCGCAGCGTTTTGGATACCCCGCTGCCAACAGACCGCCTGCCCCGCTAAAATCTGTCACCGCGGGGAGCTCGTCCCGGCCCCTGCGTTCATTTTCACCCCTCGTTCAAAATCGCGGCGTGCTACACGCCACATATCGCGACTTATCACCGTCGTTCATATGGACGAGAGGCGGTTTTGAGCCTGCTATCCCCGCCCGCCCAGCGGGTTGACCTGACGGCTCCATTCCGACAGGAACCGGCCCATGGGGGGCTGCCGCTGCCTCGGAAGAGCTCGGGGTGTCCCCGATACCGCACGCGGGGAGCTGCTGCCCGTTTCCAGCGGCCGGACGGTATCCTCGCAGATAAAGGGGCTTTGCCTGGCACTTTGATACCCTAGGAGCATTGGACCGCGGGTTCCTGACAGTATCACCTCTGTTAAAAGCCGGGTGTTCCATGGGGGCCTTCCCTGGGTGAAAACTCGCCAGACTCGATAAAAAACAAACTAAAGCAGAGGAGAGCTGCAGGCCGGGCAGGGACCGCAGGTCTCCGCGCTCTGGGCATCACATGGGGGTCCTCCCGTCTTCTCGTATGGGAGCGAAACGGTGTCCGAGGGTCCACGGACTGGGGCCGAGGTTACGTTTGCGTGGGAAAAGAACGGGAAAAGCTCTCACAGAGGGAGCTGGATTTTTCTTGGTGGAATACGATGCATCCCGAAACAGAATCTCACCGTCCATTGCGTAAACCCCCGTTTTCCACCTGGGTGAAACAACAACTGCCCCGAGTAAGGCGAGGATGGACCCCGGGGGTGCGCACCTTCCGCCGCCCTGCGCTGTACGGAGCAGCCTTATCTCATGGGCTCTGGTTTCCCCAGTCACCCCCAGTTAGTGTTCCCCATCAGTGCCGCTCCTGAGCAGAGCAGCCGGGCGCTTCTTCTGCAGCCGGCAAGAAGGCGCGGAGCTGCCGCTCTGCCATCGGAGGGTCCTGCACTGGAGCCCCCGCAGGTCCCACCGGATCCCAGCTGGTCCAACCGGAGCTCCCGGCCCGACGTGGCAAAGGGAAGGCTCACGCCCGTGGAAGGGGCTGTAGTTACAAACTTCCCTAAACTTTCGCCAGGACTGAGCGCAGCGTTGTCGGTACCGGAAAGGGAAAAGGCAAACTAAAACATCTCTTCAAACGCGTTGTTTCTAAGGAAAACTAGAAAAATACACTATTATGTACCCCTGGTTCCGTTCGGCACTTTTTGTTACTACCGGAGTAGTTTTGGTTTCTCGTTCCGACATTCAATTTTGATAATTATTCTTTTTTAAAGTGCTCCTGGAGCGCCCCATCCTGCAATCCCACCAAAGCACGTTCGCTTTCCACTTCACGAAGGGTTTTGCTGGGCAACAGGGAGGGTCGTCGCTGTTTTCTACAGGAGGGAGCTGTTTTTATGCAGCAGTCAGTGCCCTGTTCTCAGCTCCCTTTCTGTTCTCCCTCCCCGGGAATTGGGGCCGGTGCCTCCTCATAAGGGCAGCTGCGGACCCAGCCGCTTGGATCCAGGGTTGAGGAGAAAAGTTACCTCTGATCTGGGTACCCCTGCTCAGTGTTCGGATCGGTTTGGAGGGCTCTTTTTTTGTGTTCAATGTCTCACATCGTTTGGGGAAATTAGAGCTCGCAAAGAGCAGAGGGTTTTCTCTTTGGGGGTGGGTTCACTCTGCAACCCCCCCTTCCCAAACCCCTCCAGCCACCCGAGACGTCAGTCTCACAATGACCCGCAGGATGAAGAAGGAGTTTGTAGTAAGAGAGAAGGAACAACTCTCAAATAATTCTCCAAGCTTCTAACGATTCAGTATTATCACATTAAAGTGTCATTTAGCATCCTAATTAATACGTATTTCATTTTAAATCATGCATATTTTTTTTTTCCCGAGGACTTGGAGTACATAATTGCTTGCAGTGGCATCTTGGAATAGGAACATAAGCATCCCGCTCTGACACGCATAACCTCGCTGAATTCCTTCCCTTGCTGATGTGTGTTCCCAAGTATTCAAGCTCTTAGGGATGTGCGCGCTGGGGAAGTCATGCAGAGTGTTATAAAACAGAGCTCCTAAAGCAAAATCAGCGGTTTTTGTGGATGTTTCAGGCCCCCGAGGCCCGGGGTAGCTTTTTCTACATGTATAATGTATGTAAAACGTATACGTGGGCGCATTTCCTTCAACTGTGTGTGCGTGAGTCCATCGGGCTACCTCTCTGTTACGTTGTGTTGGATGTTCCTTGGAGTAGTTCCGAACTAAAGGCTCTTTTATTGTCTAAATTATTATTATTATTATTATTATTATTATTATTATTATTATTATTATTATTATATTACTTTATTTCCCGGAAGGGAAAAACAAATAAGGAAAAATCTTGTTTCGGAGTTTTAGAAAACTTTCCGCCTGTGCTGCCTACAAACGGGGGGATACATGGCTCTTCCCATCGCAGGCAAGGTCAGCCAGCTGCGTGGACCTACTGCAGAAGCGCGCCCGCTTCCGCGCACCCTGTTCCGCAGGCGCGCATAGGGCTGCTAGGGGACACAGAGCGCGGTCCACGGCAGCCAGACCGCTCTGTCGGCACCTAGTCACACTGATCCAGTGTCAGGGTCGTGCTGGAGCCGCCGGTGCCAAGGACCAGGGCAGCGGCAGGGCTTTGCCCTGGAGCCGGTGCACTCAGCAGGCACGGCCCGGGGCTGCCGACTGCAGTCAGGGCGGCCCCGGAGCCATCTTCTTCCTGCTCCCCGTTCAGGAGTAGCAGCCGGACATCGAAAGTGACCCCTTCTCTCGGCTCCTGCTAGGTCTGGGCTGTTTGATGCTGCAATCCAACGAAAATCTGAACCGGAGGGATAATTTTCTCCATATGGGCAAGGCGAGCGCGCATACGGAGGTTCTCTTCGGAAATCGCCTACCTCCGATTGTTTTTTACTTCCCACAGACAGTTACAAAGCGAATTAAAGTAAACAAATAAATGTGATATGGTAAAGAAAGTGGGTTTCTTGATTGCAGGTTTGAAGAGGCAGCGGAGCTCCGGGATCCAGGCGAGGGGAGAGCTCCCCAAAGCCGAAACCAAACTGATGCTGGAAACAGAGCAGGAGCCTGGACCTCCTTGGAGGAAGGCGTGCGTGAGGCTGCGAGGGGTCTGCTCTGCACGCAGTGCAGAGACACAACCTCGCCGCTGAAAATCTGCTCTGCAGCTTCCCAGCTCAGGGCAGCCAAGCCACGGGCAGCGCTGCCCGTAGCAAACCGCATGGGCAGCGCAAGGAGCGGGCAGCGGGGACTCGGCTGCAGGCAGGGAGAGGAAATGATGGGGAGCAGGGCTGCCCCGTCTCCGCTTGTGGGAGGTTAGCAGGGAAGGGCTTGTCTCCCTTTCGCTGTTATTTCGGGAGAAGGGAGAGAGGAAGGAAGAGGGAAAGCTTGCGAAGGGTTTGGGAAAGTGTGACCTGCGGACTGGTTGCGCGGGCAGCGGAGCGGGGAGCTACCTCCGGGGTAGCGGGACCCTATCAGGAGATATAATGTATTTTTACTTTCAATGTTAACCAGTGAAACTAACAGATTTATTTGTAGTTCGCTCCTTCCAGCCCGGCGAGCAAGCCCACGCATTAACACGCGAGGATGTGTACAGAGATGGTACCTCGCCTCGTCCCTCCTCTTGTGTCAAGACCGCACCGAACCGCCTCAAGAAGCGACCTTCCGAAATTAGGGCTGCTCCTACAAACGAGCGAATCTGATGTGTTGGTCTGTTGGTTTATCTGTTTGTTCGCAAGAGTTGTGCCGTTTCCCCGCTTACAGTTTAACCGTGCGCTGCTGCAGAGAAACCCGCTCCAGGCGATCGCAGCAGCGAGTTAAGGAAATACTACAGGTGTTACTGCCGTGTTTGGGAATGAATTCTCCTTCCTTCTCCCTCCTCTTTCTTCCCGGAGTGATTTCCTAGCCTACCCAGATAGCTGGGAAAGGGTTCCACATACCCCGGAGCTGTAAATTGAGCGCTGAAATACTTGATCTCACTGATCTTTGGAGAATTCAATCTGGCCTCATTTTATAGGAGGAAGCTAACTCAATCTCGGAGGTTTTGCGAAGAAAGGCTGTTATTTCCTAGAGGATAGGCGTTTAACTTGTTAAATATTAGTTTTTAATTACGTATTATTCTTTTGAAAAATAATATTTATACTTAGGTCCTTGCAGGTATTCGATAGAATTTTCAAGCCATCAGCTAACCCTTTATATGACCGATGGAAAATAGCCCATCGTAGGAGCGCTCGGTTACGTTTCTTTAGTAAACGGCGTTTGAAGCTTTCGCCGTTGTTTCCCGTGCCCCTCACCGAGGCGGCAGGGCAGCGGGTTGGGTAAAGTCACAGAGGGAAGAAACTAAAGAACAGGAGTTAGGAGTAACGAACAAACCCTTCCGTACTACACGTATTCCGAACCCCACGGAGGTTTCGAGGTCCCGAGGTGTCCCCACTCGCCCCCCCGGCGCTAACTGGCAGTGAGACCCGGTTCTGCAGGTCCTCCAGTCTCTGCGGGGCTTCACGGGGTACTAACTCCCGGCTTAGCCCGGCTGCGGGGCTGGGGGTGCGGGCCGCAGCCCTGATTTACTGCACATGCAGAGGGGGGTCCCCTTCGGGCCCGGCTCCATTCTGCCTCTCCCCAGCACCCTCAGCTCTGTCCTTATATAGAAACGAGGCCGCCGCTTTCCTTTCGCGTCAGCCCCGTTTGTAAATACCTTCAAGTGGAGGCTTTGCCCCCCTCAACAATCATCCTCTATTCAAGGAGGCCGATTGGCAATGGCCGTTGCCCCCCAGCCCCCAGAACTCCCCGCTGCCTCTCCCGCACCCCAGGAGTGTGGTCTGCACCCCTCCGGCCTCAGCACCCTCCGGGGGCTCCCCCAAGCATCCCTCTGAAGCCACGGGGATGGCCCGGGTCTCTTGCATTGGTGGGGTCACAACTCTGCTTTACTGACAGATACAGGGACCTCTGGCTGGACAGGTAATCACGCTTTAAACCCAGTGATACAGGCACTTTGCACTGGAGCCGCCCGGTTTGGAAGTAAAGTTTGAATGGGGCGAGAGACTTATTTTGTTGTATAAATATTTCTGCTCTCCATAAACCGGCAAAGTGGACTAAAATAAGCATATGCGGTTCACCATCTGTTTAGCTAGATGCATCTCACAGAGGAATATTAGCTTTTCACCTCCAGGTCCTAAATCGGAAATAAAAAGAGGTTGGTGTCCTCTATTCTGTTTGCAATCGCCTATCCCAGGATTGAAGAGATCTCCATTTTACTGACTGCCTTTCCTTTAACTGTTTGGAGACCAGAAATGGAAACTATTTGCCGAGAAGAAAAGAATAGCTGCATGGGATCATTTGCAATTCAGTGTGAAAATATTTTACCAAACCCATTTCTATCCCAGTGCAGTTGAAAAAATAGCACATAGCCGTCAACAGCCCATTCTGCTCTGCTGGACAGCACGGAAAGTTTTAGGCAACTAAATTCCTAATGGGAGACAGCAACAAACAGCACAATCATGTCTTTGACTAAACTATGTGGCAGCTTTAATTGCGACAAATGTTAGTAATGGCTAAAATATTACAGCCTTAGTAACTGGGAGGCTTCCCACGAATGGTAAATGGTATAGCCTATATGGATAGAAACCAAGAGAAGCATTAGCATCAAGTGGAGTGGCACACTTGGAAGTGCTGAGGAACGAGAGCTTGGAAGGAAGTCAGGATAAAAGAAGAGCCGTCCAGCATAGTGCACAGGGTGTGTGCTTGAGAGAATAACATCCAGAAATAGCTGTTTTTCAAACTGATGCTGACGAAGAGATGAGCATCATTTATGTTTAAGTAACTTCTCATTGCCCCTGCTACCATGGGCGGAACACTGCATATAAAAGTAAGCTTCGGAAAGCCTGAGTGGAGCTGCACATCCTCGAATCACCCTTACTCCTTTTGGTTTACTCCTTGTGGAGGGCTCTGCACCTGAAGGCTGGGAGCAAACCCCACAGCCCTGAGCCCCCCGGCCTGCTCCTGCCTGTGCTCATCCCGGGTCTGCGGGGATGCCGCAGTGGGACAGTGCCCACTTGTGGCTGACCTTGTTTGAAGGAGAAGACACAAAAAGTCCCTGTAAGGGGGGGGGGGGGGGGGGGGAAACCAAAAGGCTCTTGGAAAACCCCGTGCTTTCCTTTTCCA
>JBCJKH010055700.1:0-11974 GCA_039877255.1 Loriculus beryllinus | reverse complement strand
CCGATCTAGGCACTCCCCAGCCCCCTACCTGTCTCATCATGCACTGGAGCAGCCCCCGCATCAGCTTCACCACACTCTGCAGGAACAAGGAAAGCAGCCTTGTAATCCCCATGTGGTCGGCAGAAGCCCTGACTCAGGATCAGCTGGCTGCTGACCTTTGTGGAGCTCTGCAGTCTGTAACTGGAGCCTCTGCTCACATTTCCAGGGCCCCTTCACCATAGGCAACAGCATAGGGAAGCATGATTTGTCGGCTATCAAAGCCAAGCTACCATACAGGGGAACGGAGGGCATGGCTGCAGCATGCAGCCTGCTAGCCTCTGGGAGAAGGACTACATCCCAGAGCCAGAGAGCTGGACCCTCTAGCTGGGCTCCACCGTGCTCTGGAAAGAGCAGGCTCTGAGGTCCTTTTCTACTGTGTGTCCTTCCCTGCGCCAAGGGCCAGCGCTGTCCCCATCCTCACATGGCACTTTGGTCCCAGAGCCTGGCTGTGACAAAAGCAATCCAGCCAGGAGGTGACAGCTGGGTCTGGGTACCACTGGCCAGACTGGGCAGCCGCCACGGGCCCTCCCTCCCGCCGGCTCCCTTCTACCTGCTCCAACTCGTAGGCCTTGGCCTTGTCCTCGTCGCGGTCGGCGTTCTTGCGGTAGGCCAGGCCCAGGCCCCAGACGGCCAGGATGCTGTAGACGTTATCCCGCACCCAGGCATCCCGGTGGTCGGCGCTGGCGGGGAGCAGGCCCGTCACCGCGTCCTGCAGAGGGGGCAACACCGAGGGGCCGTGGCCCGTTTCCCAGTTAACCACGGCCGACGCGGCCAGCGGGGTCGGGCAGCAGCGCCTCAGGCCCGGGGGCCGGCGGGGGCCCGCGGTGGAGTAGGTTCCGCCCTGCTCCGACCCCTTTCCCGGACACGGTCCCGCACCTGGTGCCGGAGGATGGTCTGCTGCACCAGGCGCGCGTACCCATCCAGCCGCACACCCGAATTGCTCCGGCTGCGCATGGCGGCAGCTGCGGCGGCAACACCGGGCACGACGGACAGCGGCACTGGGGGGCCGGCCCTCGTTGCTCCGGGTCCTGGCAGCGCCCCGCCCCCGGCACCGCCTGCTCGCTGCCTCCCGCAGCACTGCCCCCAACATCGCAGCACCTTAGGAGCGGCCTCCCTGTCCGCGCTGGGCCGCGCTCTCCGTCCGCGCTGCTCAGCGCTTCCCACCGACGGCGGCGGTCCCGGCCCGCCGGGTGCTCACTACAGAGCGGGCAGGACCCAGCTCCGGGGGGCCCCGGCGGTTATGCGGTGGAGAGCACGGGGCGCGGGGGGAGGCGGGTGGCGCCCCCTGGTGAGAGGAGGTCGCGCTGCGCTGTGGGCGGATACAGGAACCGTAAGGACACAGGGACACGCGTGCCAGGATGGGTGCACGGACACACAGGCCGGCGTACGGACAGAGACATGGATGTGTGTATCAGTGTGGACAGGCACACAGCGGCATGGACATGCACACCTGCACAATACACCTACCGCCGTACACACATCTGTACACAACTGTGCATATATACTTACTCGTGCACTTCCATGAGTTCACAGCACATACGCACGTGGCACATACAGGCCTCCACATATATGCACATACAGAGACAGGAATACGTGCACATACACACATATGTACATCCACATGTGTACACACATACATACCCACATATACACACACATGCATAGACATACATACACACAAGCGTACATATATTTCCCATGCACATACGTAATCATATGCATACACACGCACAGACATAGGCACAGACACATATATATACACCTACATGCATAGACACAAGTAGACGTGTGCAAAGCGTTTGACACTGTCCCACACGACATCCTTGTCTCTAGATTGGAGAGACATCAATTTGATAGGTGAACCACTCTTATGGCAGGGGGGTTGGAACTGGATGATCTTAAGGTCCTTTCCAACCCTAACGATTCTATGATTCTATGATTAAGTACGCTCACATGCACACAGGCACACTGGCAGCATGCAGGTGCAGTGGGCTCCTGGGGATTCCCAGCATCCCTCTTTCCATCGGGGCAGGTGGGGGCCAAGCAGGGGCTGTTGTGGACTCAGCACCCATTGGGCGAGAGGCAGGAGCCCATGTGCCACCCTGTGCCATCCTGGGGTATAGGGTAACCCCTGTGTAACCTGTTCATCTTTGCACAGGCAGGGCAGGAAGCTGCTGGGCACAGGCAGGGAGCAGGGGGTTTATTACCTACATGGAGCATCCGAAGTGGCTGAGCCACAGCAGTGCCCCAGGGCCTCGGTGGCACAGTCCTTCCCCAGGGTTGCCAGGGTACATGTGGCTGCTGAGGAGTCCTCTCCTGGCAGTAAATGCACGGTGCACTCTGGTCTCCTGTGTCCCCAGTGCAGGGTGGAAACTCTTGTGATTGCTGGTGGCTGTCAGCACTCGTATTGTGGTGGGGCACAGCGCCCAGCCCTGTGGGGCAGAGTGACCGTGAGCACAGTGCCAGAGTCCTGGGGCGGGGAGGCATCTCTGGGCTGGGGACAAAGCTGGGCTCTGCTGAGTCTTGGCCATGCGGCTGTACAGGCTGGGGCAATGGGACGGGGACACACTGGGACTGAGGTGCCCATAAAGTCCCTGGTCTGAGGAGAGCAGGGAGTGGGGTCATGTCCGAGGGTGGAGAACTCCCGAAGTTGAGGAGGCTGATGGGACTGGGGTACTTGTGAGGCCCCAGGGATGGGGACATTGGGGTACATGGATGGGTGTCAGGGCTGGACACAATGTAGAGACAGAGATATGTGTGCTCCCAAGGGTGCAGGTGAGGCTGGGCAGGGGGTAATGCAGGGGAGAAGCAGCGGTCTCTGCTCACCTACAGGCCCTGGTGACACACTCAAGGCTGTGGCAGCAGTGGGCCCCAGGGGTCTGCTGTCCACCGTCCTCCAGATGGGTGTCATGTGGGGCAGCCGAGGGGGCACTTGCCACCTGTCTCTACTCAAGGCTCCTGCAGCACCCAGAGGAGCAGATGGGGCAGAAAAAGGGGTGCAAAGCCCCCGAGCCCTCGTTGCCCACCCTCCATGCCCAGACTCACCTGGAGAGAGCTGGGGAGAAGCAAGAGGAGGGAGAGGAGCAGCACCAGGCTGGTGGTAGTGCCCAAGGGACCAGAGGAAGCCCCCCTGGCTCTGCCACCTGGTCTGGTGCATGGCACAGCAGGGGTTGAGGCTGCCATGGTGCTGTTAGCTCTGGCCGTCAGTGCTGCCGCTGGGCACTGCTCCTCCCAGGTCACAGCCCTGGACAAATATTTGTGTTGCCACAGGTGGCAGGATGGCCCCTTGTCACCCTTTGCATGGCCCAGAGGTTCCCCAGAGCACACGGCTGGGAGCCCTGCACACTCGACATGGCTCTGCCCTGACAGCCCTGGTGCTGGTACCCGCATGATGCCACAGTCAGCCAGGCACAGTGGCTCTTTCCGTGAACTGCTGCTCCTCCATCCCTTTGACAGCACAAGCCCCACTATCAGTGCAGAGGAAACCACACTGCTGGTGCAGCCCCTCAGCACCTTCGGGTACCCAAAGGTGTCCAGCCCAATGGGCATGAGAGCCCACCACCACAGTGCATGCAAAGACACAGGGCTGGGACAAATCCCAGTGCTCATCTGCTTCTGGCCACCCAGCAAGTTTGAGGGATGCTCACAGCAGGCCTGGTTACAGGTCTGAGCCACGGGCAGCACCAGGCACTGGCATCTAATAATGCTCAGGGTTGGGAGTATGCCCAGCTCCTGTGCCTTTCATCATGGCTTGCCTGGATGAGCCCAGCACACGCATTTAATGATTGACAGGGGAAAATCTTCCCTCTGGGGTCAGGTCCAGGAGCATCCAACATAGCAAAAGTGGTTTCCCTCCCTAAGCCTCCTGGCAGGATGTGTGCCCAGAGGCAGGAGAAGATCACGAGGCTCTGAAGCTTCTCAGTCTGTTAAGATGGAGAAGAAACTCTGGAGCCGGCAGGTAGGGTAGGAGACTGAACAGCACCCTTCCCCACAGCAAACACCCCCAGGAGGGAAGAAGTGCTGAAACATTCCCAAAGGGTTTGGGACAGAAATAACAGGTGGGGCTAGAGGCCAAGAGCCACAAGATGAGGATGCAGAGACAGTACCCAGCTGGCAGTGCCATCAAGCACTGGGGACAAGGATTACTGCTGCCACCCATGCCTCACTGCTCAAAGAAGGACAACTTTGCCCCAACTTTGCAAACATGGGGTGCTGTGCCCCGGAACGGGCAGGTTTGCCTGCAGACACCTTCCCAAAATAACCCTGGCAGCCAAACGCCTTGGCCATGATGTCAGACAGCCCAGAGAGATGCAGCACATTGGTCCCCCAGGAGCAGACTCATATAGAGGTACAAGAGGATCTCTTGTCCCTAGCCACACCAGTGCAGCTGCTTGCATCCAGATCTGGTTCTCCCTGACCCAGGACAGGCCTATGGCCCAGGGCAACCCCTTATTCTGCTTGAACCAGCTGGGCTTTAACTCTTGCACACAGCAGGGATCAGCACCCACCCTCTCCAGCGCAAGCACAAGTGTGGCTGCATAGCAACACAGTCTGCACCAGCCCAGCCAGGGAGGAACCCGCTGCACCCCAGAGACAGAGCAAGAACAGGCCACGATGGTCTGTAGCAAAATCCATCAGTTTACTTATTTACACAGTCTATTTACACAGCAATAAATAGAGTAAAGCCAGGTGTCTGGAGTGCTGGAAGTGCAATCAACCCCTCCAGGAACAGGCACAGGCTGGGAAGCCAAGCCCTATGAAACAAGAGTGCAAGAAGGTGGAGGGACACTGCAATTAGGGGCACAACCCCTGGGATAGGGTGAGACTTGAGCCCTGCTAGAGGGCAAGCCAAGGAGGTGAAGGACAGGATAGGGGTGGCAGAGGAAGCAGCAGGCAGAGCCTGCACAGGCAGCTGCCTGACCCCAGCACTGGGAACAGAGCTGGTAGCTTGGGTCCTTCCAGCTTCCCCAGCCTCCCAGACCAAAGCCACTGGGCAGGAGATGAGTCGCCCTCCCCACCAAGACCAACTCCCAGCCTAGTGAGATGCAGCTGCAGCTGGGACTAGACAGGATTGGGTGCACATGGGGTGAGAAGGAATCCCACAGGCAAAACTGCATTAGATACTGATAACATCAGCTTGGTGCCAAGCACAGGGACATCTGGACTGCTCACCCTCTCTGCCCTGGCTCCACCAGAAAATCCCCAGCCACATCTCAGGAGCTTCATGCTCCAGCTCAGGGACACAGCTGTCCTCCGGGAGCATCAAGCCAAGCCCTCCCGCCCCCCAAAAGCGGGCAGCAGCCTTGGGGCTGCAGGAAGGACAGACGCCACAGGGCAACCACCACATCACAGGTGCCTGCCTTTAAAAAAACTACAGTTTACATAAAACTGCCATGGTAAAACCTTCCTGCAGAAGAGTTGCCACACAGGGAAGGGAGACAAATCACCCCAGGCAGAGCAAGACAATCCCTGGAGTCTGATGTGGCAGGGCCAGGCAGAACCTGGGGCAATGTGCCCAGGCAGCATTACCGGCAGGTGCAGGACTCTGCTATCATGTTCTCATACTCCTTGTAGAGGATGCTGCCATCACGCTCAATCATGAGAACGCTGATGGGGCTGTATCGGTAGGGGACACAGGAGGGCCAGGGCACATTGGCATCCACCAGCTGATGGACAAAGCTTTGCACCACAGCATGGTTGGGCGCGTGGTAGTCGTGGCGGAGCAGGCGGGGACAGGCACCCTTGCAGTAGCGTGGATTGTAGCGATGGGGAGCGATGATCCAGTGGTCCCAGCCCAGCTGGGCAAAGCTGACAGGGAAAGGGCGCAGGGAGCAGTCACTCTTCTCCCCTTCCTGCTCCTGCAAGTAGCCTGGCACGTCGTGGGCCAGTATCCCAGTGTCACGCCGGTGCCGATGGGGCTCTGCCGCCAGAGATGCCAGTCCAGCCTGGGTGTCATTGAGGTAAAGGAGGAGGAAGGGGTGGCTGGGGACTACCGGGGCATCGCGGCCACTGGCCCGGCCGGCATGTACACAGACGTGCCGCAGTACCAGGCTCCCCGCGCTGCCGTTCCCTGGCACCAGGTAGGCGGTGACATCCGCTTCGGCCCAGCCGCGGCGCTGGGGGGCGACAGGGCTGAGCAGCGCCCCGCGTCCATTGCTGGTGTCTGACAGCTCCATGGCACAGAGGAGGCGACCACGGGCCAGCGGTAGGCTCGGCAGGTAGACTACAGTGGCTCGGAGGAGGTGCTCGGCCTCAGGCTGGCCCTCCAGGCGGTAGATGAGGGGCTGCACGTACCAGCGACCTGCGGGGAAGCAGCAGTGAGCGCCCCCGGTACAGTGTGGCACAGCAGGCATTGGCCCGGCACAGCCTTCCCCCAGGAGGGGTGCTGCACTTAGCAGGGGGCTGCTGCCGCCGGGCTGCACGGAGACCTCAGCAAACAGCAGCTGTGTGCCACAGCTCCCCTGAGGGGCAGAGAGCCCCTCGGGCAATTCCCACTCTCTGCACCAACACAATTGCCCAGGATGGGAAGGGAAGAGGAGTATTCGGGGCTGGCAGTGCCCTTGCCCATCTCACCCCTAGGGCAGGGACAAGCTGTGGCCCCTGCCAAGGGGGACCCCACAGTGGACGCGCCAGCCCTGCCTGGAACACTGTGAAGAGAGGGAAGGAGGCAGGGAGAGATACTCCAGGGCTCAAACCCATTTCACTACCTCTGCTAAGCTCCCACACTGCCCTTGGTACCTGCTTTACCTGCCCAGGGCTGGCTCCCATAGGGACTGGTCCGGACCAGGCGGATGGTGTTGGTGCCCAGGCTGCGGCTGTGGCGGGGTCGTCCTTCGCGGTCAGCAGCGCGCCGGTACAGGCTCAGCATATAGTGCAAGGGCTGCCCGCCCACTGGCCCTACTCGCCAGCCCCGGCTGCCCGGTGCCCGCGCTTGCAGGGCCTGCAGGAGCGGCAGAGCAGGGACGGCAGCCGGGGTGCTGGGGGACAGTGGGGACCGGCTTGCAGCCCGGTAGAGGGGCACAGCGAGAAGAAGGAGGAGGCTGGTGAAGTGATGGAGCAAAGCCATGATAGGTGTAAGGGGAGGTGGGTGAGCAGGGCAAGGTGAGACTGGCCAGCAATAGGATTAGGGGGAGCCTGCAGTTATGCTTCTCCCACGTAGAGAGGCAGAGCTGGTTGCTGGCACTAGAAAAAGGACCCCAGGGTGCTACCAGCTCCTTCTGTTGTTCAGAAACAGAAGGGGGAGACAGGGGACAACACACGGATGCAAAACAGGGTGCAAACTCCAGACTAAAACCCCGACCAAGGCAAAACCAACCGGACAAGAGCCTGGCCTTGGGGCTGTAAAGGTGCTGGGGTAGGGGGTGGGGGGTAGGGGGGGGTGGGTTGGGGAAGACCAGCTTGCTCAGCCCACCTGCTTCTGGTCAGCCTCCTCCTGCAGGGTGAGAACTCTTGCCCCAGGGGCCCGTTTTAAAGGCACGGTCCCAATCAAGGTTTAAAGGGCCAGGAGCATTCAAATTCCCAGGAGAGTGGGGCTGGAGTCTGGTGGGATGATCTGCTAAGGTGAGAGCCCCCTTGGCTTCCCCCTGACCCATGTCGACTCTGGCAGCGGGCTCAGCGCCTTTGTGCCTGTTGCTGCAAGCTGGGAGACACTGCCCAGAGCAGGCACAGAGCCTGGGTACCTGTGCCTAGGCAGGCCCCATGGCACGGGCAGGCTGCCCAGTGCCTCACTTTCCCCAGCTGAGAGATGGGCATCACGCCCATGGCACACATAGGTGGGCAGAGTGACCCAGAGCCCAGCAGCGGTGCGTGTAGCCAAGGCAACCAGTGGTACCCACACTGTGGGCATCACTGCGCAGCTATGCTGGGCTTGGCTGTCCCAGCTCTTGCTGGTACAGACTATTTGAAGCATTACTCATACAGGAGACAGGAGACGTGGCCACCCCAGCTCAGGTGCCACAGTGGCCTGGTGGTGCTTGCCTGAGGTAGGCTCTGGGGGTGCAACGTGGTGCTCCCTGCAGAGCGCCGGGCATGGTGCCCTGCTCCTTAGGACACTGCTGCTCTACTGCTAGGATGGAGGGAGCCAGGCGGGGTGGACACATCGTTTGGGAACCACTGGTGCAGGCAAAGGGACATGGGGGGAGTGGGGGAAGGGGTGTTGGTGCTTCCCCCCTTTCTGGTACCAGGTGGGCACAGGCAAGGGCTGGCACAACTGTGGGGTGCTGGGATGAGGAGAGGGCAGAAGTGCTTAATGGGGTGTGAGGCCACGTGTGAAGCCAGTGCGCAGTGCCTGCAGAGCCTCAGGCTTGGCTGGACAGCACTGGTTACTCATCTGGGAAATGGCATAGGGGCAGCAGAGCCTGAGGATGGGAAAATCCAGGCATGGCAGGAAGCAGCCATGAGTGAGGAGCACGCCAAGAGAGAGCATAAAGGCTTTGTGGGAGGCATGGGCAGCGCAGGAGAGTCAGGCCAGAGGTGGACATGTCCAGATAGTGTGAGGCAGGCCATACATCCCTGCTGACCGGGCTCCAGCACCACAGACAGGCTGGGGACCGCCCTGATCCTCTGCCCTGGGACCCTGTGGCACAAGGACAGGACACATGCACTGGGCTGCCTGCAGCTTGTCTGGCCAGGGTGCAGGCAGGGTTCAAGGTCAGCACCGGTGGACTAGGGCTGCCAAGAAAAACTCGAGGGACCCTTCCCATGCTGGAGCCAGGCAGCCTGGGAGGAGCTTGCCAGCCTGGCACCACAAGCCCACCCTCTGGGGTGCCCACCCAGCCTGCAGGCAGCCTGGGCCATGGGCATTGCTAGCAGCACAGAGCTTTCCAGGCCGGCTGCTCTGTCTGGGAAGGAGATGAGTAAGAGCCGTGGCCCCAGGTGGGAAGGGGAGGAGTGGGATGCCTGGGCTCCCCGGGGAAGGTGCTGATTCACTCCCACTGCCCCAGCTGCCGCTCGCTGTCTCCTTCCCATGCCTCAATTTTCCCTCCCAGACCTGGCGGTGGAATGGCAGAGGGGAAGCATGGTCACACTGTCACACACAGTTCCTGGAGCCTGGCAGGCCAGACAGGAGCCGGCAGCATGAGCTTGCCTGCAGGCAGCAGGGCTCTGGGTGCCAACAAGGTTGCCAGTGCCAGCAGGGAGCCACCAGGTGCTGCATCACCCAACCACCACCAGAGCAGGCACCCCTCATACCTAAACTTTTGGCCACACCACACCACCATGCTTGTCTGGCCTGTGCAAGGCAAGCCATGCTGTGCCCAACTGAGCTGCGCAGAGCTGGCTCCAATGGTACTGGTCCCTGGTGGTACCATATTGTGCTGCGCCAGACTGGGTCATGCTGTGCTGAACCGTGCCAGGCCAAGCTAATCCAGGTCAGACCATGCTGTGGCAACCTGAACTGTGCCAGCCCTGCTTGTCTGTGTCTACCCAAGCTGAACTGCACTGAGTGAAACCTGAGCAGCCCAAGTAGAGCCAAAGCAGGTCAGGCACTGGTTGTGCCATGCTCTACCCAACTGAACCATGCCAGCCCGCGTCGTGCCATGCTGAGCTGAGCCATGAGAGAATCTGCCAGCTGAGCTGAGCTGCACTGAACCATGCCAGGCTGAGTCATGCTGGGCCAGCCTACCCACACTGTCCCTTTTGCCACCCCATGCTAAAGTGAGCCAGATTGTGCCAGGCTGAGCTGTGCTGTGCTATGTTGCGCTGCATTGAGCTGTGCCATGTGTGCCTGAGCTGAACCGAGTCAAAACCTGCTGGCTAAGCAGTGCCAAACTGAGCCAAGCAGCTCAGTACAGGCGCCTGGACAGAGCTGCTCTGTGCCAAGCCAAGCTGAGCAGCACTGTGCTGTGCTGTGCCACTGTGTGCTGAAGACATGCCACAAATTGAGCTGTGCTGTGCTGAGCTGAGTCGTGCCAAAGCTGAGCTGTGCCGTGGCTGGGCTGAACTGGGCTGAGTTGAGCCGCGTCGAGGCCAGCCAAAGCTGTACCTAGCGGTGCTGTACGGTGCTTCACCGAGCCGTGCCGTCCCCCCGCGCCCCATTGGCGGCAGCGGGGCAGCCCCGGTGCCGGGCCGGCTCCGCCCCGCAGCTCGGCTCCGCGCCGCTCAGCCCGGGCGGGCTGGGGTGTTATTTCCTCTGCCGTGCGGTGCGGGGTCTGGCAGTGATGGGGCAGTAGCGGCCATGGAGCGGTCCGGGGGCCGGCCCGACGCCCCCCAGTACGTGCATGTGCAGCTCCAGGGGGGCGCGCCCTGGGGCTTCACGCTGCGAGGCGGGCTGGAGCACGGCGAGCCCCTCATCGTGTCCAAGGTACGCGGGGGCTCAGCGGCATTCCTCTGCCAGCGGCCTCTGACCCGTGGCGGGGCGCGGGGTAGCAAGGGGAGAGGCGACACTCGGTGAGAGGCGGCGCTGGGGACACGGGGAGCCCCGGCCGGGAGGTCGCATGTCCCGTCGCGGCGGGGCCGGGCCGTGGCCATCACCAACCCGTGCCCCGTCCCACCCGCAAGCCGTGGGAGAGAGCGGGAGCGGGCCCGCGGGGGTCGAGGGGGCGGAGGGACAGCCCAGGCCCGGCGGCAGGAAGAAATTCCTCCGGCACATCCGTTGGGCTGGCGGCGGCTCCCGCGGCCCCCCCGTCCCGGTCCGTCCCGCAGGGTTCAGCCGGGGCGGGGCAGGCCCCCCCCTTCTTGTGCCCGTCCCTTTCGGGCATCCGCGAAACGCTTGGGCAGGGCCGTGCCAGGACGAGGGGTGATGGCATCGGGGTGCGGAGCGGAGCGGACGGCGCAGGGCCCGGCCGTCCGGGTCCCTTCTGCAGTCGGGAGCGCGGAGAGCGAGGGTGGGGCCCCACGGCCGCGACGTCCTGCCACGCAGGGGGTCAGTGACTCCCGTGGCCTCGCAGGGACATCGCCCCCGCGGAAACCCGCTAGGAGCCAGGCAGCACCCGGTAGCCCGCCAAGCCCCTGCAACCGAGTGATTTAGCTGCCCGCCCGCCGGTGCCACCATCCAGCCGGGGCCAGGGTGCTGGCGGGCCGGGCTGTGCCGCGGCCCCGGGGCTGCCTGCCTGCCCGCCCGCCCCGAGCCGGGCTGGCTGCCCCCTGGGGCTCTCCACACCCTGCGCCGGGACGTGAGCAGCGTGGTCTGGCTGGGGAAGCTGGAAAAGTAGCTCCGGTCCCTGCCCTGCGCCCGGGGTGGCACTGCCGGTGGGCGGGAGATGGGGCCCTGCGGGGGCCCGGCGGGGGAGGGCCGCTGCTGCCCCTCGACTGCCTACCGGGTCTCGGGGCAGTGAGTCCCGTTGGGTGCCCTGGCTGCTGGAGTAGGTGATCCTTGAACATCAACCAACAGTCTGGGGCCCCCCTGCCGTCTAGGGCTATATCCCATGGAACCTTACTAAGCAGGTTCCTGAAGAGGCCAAATTCTGCTCTTCTGAAGTCTAGGGCAGTGAGCTTGCTGCACGCTATTTAATAATAAATAATCTTTTGATGCTGCACGACCTTAATTTCACCTAATGGTTTGAAATTTACCAAATAACCTGTTAGACCTAAGAAAGCAAAGTCTGCCCGAAATCCTTTCAGGTTATCTTTGTGGAGCGTTTATAATGTTTTAGGATCATTTATCATATTTATTCATGCAGAAAGAGTAAATATGTCTGTGGGTTTATATCCTGGTGAATATACATATGGGCCTATTCCCATAAAATGACTAGGGTTTGCTGAAAACTGTTATGAATTTCTTCCTCTTTAACATGCTATCTAGTAGCTATTACTTGCTGAATGTTGGTGTTATTGCCTGCAGTAAGTAGTACACGTTGATATATTAGTCACTCTGTTCTCAGTTTACAAAAATGCTATGAACTAGATAATCAAGATATTAATTTTTTTTTTTTTTTTCGGGTAATAATTATTGTAAGCAAAGCAGTCTATACATTTCGTTAAGTCAAGCAAGCGTTAC
>JBCJKH010055696.1:42200-55324 GCA_039877255.1 Loriculus beryllinus | reverse complement strand
CAAACCTGCTACTGATTTTAGGCTGTGCAGCTCCTGATGCTGCAAAGGAATTAAGTGAATTGCCCCTCTGCAGGGAGAGGAAAACTCAAATGTCTCAAGGCTCAGTATTGATGCTTAGTTCACTTTTCAGTGGAAAGCATCTCAGCGATGTTACCAAGACATCAACTATGCCAGCCATTACAGACACCTTTCTGTGAGTCACAATCAGGTAATGTTGGTATTCCTACAGTGCCATGTAAGTGCTCCCAACCAATGCAGCAACACTAGAAGTGTTTCTACACATATTCTGTGCTACATTAATAGGTCAAGGTGGGCTGTGCTTGCTGCGATTTACTGCCTTTGCCATTTGACCATAATAAGGAGATATGGGTTTAATTTTCTACTCCTACACACACAAAAAGATCAGACCTTTTCTCCACACCAGCGTTCACGAAAAGTGACAATGCCAAAGTGACTGCCAAATCCACCAACATTTAAAAAACACACAGAAAAAGTAAGTTCAGTACAGAAAGATTCTCCCAAAACATCTCCAAGGGACATGTCAAAAGCACAAAGTCACTGTCTGCAGGGAACTCTGGAAGAGAGAAGAAATACAGGCTGGTCTAGATTCATCCCTATGGCATGACCTCCCTGATACTCTTGGCAATTATACACAGAGATGAACACAATCACTGTAACCAGCCAATTCTGAGCTCCCTGTTGTAGCAGAGCTCACACTTGGCTCTGGTAGCATGCAGAAGAACCCTGGCTATGAAATTCAGCCTGCACAGAGTATTTTGCTGGGTTAAGAAAGGATGCAACGAGTAGGTGGAAGTCTTTCTGTGTGCAGCACATGTACAAGGTATCTCTGCCTCACGAAGGGTGACCCCTGTATTCACCTGGGATGTCCTGCCAGACCTGCTCTGGAGGGGCACAGCTCTCCATCCTGGTAATGCCAGCAGCAAATGGAGCAGAGGTGCATGTGTGCCTCTGCAGAGCATTCAGGACACAAAAGCCTAATCGAGACCTGCAGCACGCAAATAAGGGCATGTGCCACACATTTCAGGTGGTGTGGGGATGTTGGTTAATGCCTTAACTATCAGGCCTATTCAGGAACCAAAACTGAGAGTTTTGACATTTACCTGACAGTTGCTCCACTTAAGGAGCAAGTTAACTATCCTATTACAAGCATGATGGGTTTTTTTGTTGGGTTTCTTTTCAGAAGAGATGTTTATTCTCTCCTTCACTGTCTACAGCACAGTGTATTGCAAGAATATCCATCTCCTTCTGCTCTCACGCAACCTGAAGTGAGGGGAAAAAATAAGAACCAGTCTGAACACAGACCAGTAGTCCAAGCACTACTTATTTCAAAATGGAGTCTTATTAATTCAGCAGGAGATAAGATGCAGGCTAAGAAAACACATGTGTATATATATTTATATAAAAGAGGCAGATGTACAACTGTGGTTTTCACACAAATGATCTGTGGAGCTCTTCAGAAGTGGCTGCAAGAGAAGGAACACTTCTGGTGTTCAGCTTAAGTTTACTGCATTGAGTTCTGTATCTGCAGGCAAAACCTGGGGGAGTTGGGGGTGGCAGTGATGAAGGAAAGGTGTCAGTAAAAAGGCTCAGATAAAAATAAAAGGGAAAAGCCAACAATAAAAGAATCATCAGCAAAATCATAGACTAAATGGGAGGAGATTGGGAACGCCGCTACTCAGACTACACTGTTGACCTGAGACAGCCCTGATATCCCTTTAGCAAATGCCAAGCAGCTCACCAGCTATGAAGCAGCAGTTACATTTTCTTTGTGACTAAATTGTCAAAAGAAGATATGAAAGAAGGGGGAGGAGCCAAGTAAAAGCACATGCTGGTGTGCAAGATGATGTACCACTTCAGCAGGTCCCCAGAGCTATCCCATTCCACCACCCTCCCTCCCCTAAACAAGAATTCTAGGTATGTGATTTGAGCATTTGGTCGATGCAATATCCAGCAGACACACCTAAGCAATGAGGATGGGTGCTAACCGAGGGAACACTAACACAGAAAAGACAAGTCTTCCCCAGAGCCCACTTTCTATCAGCTTACGGGTGAGCCAGCAGGAGCTGCCCACATGCCTCAACATGGGCTGATGTTTCACTGTATGCATGGTGAACTGCCTGCATCATTATTAAAACACCTTCTCTCATTCCTCCATTTGCCCCAGCAGACAGTGCACCCTGTCAGGAGGAAACCAGCACAGCTCCTGACAAAAGCAAAGACATAGCAGCAATGCTGCTGACATTTTCCCCCCGGCTCTAATGGGAGCCAGGTCTAGACCATGAGTCACCAGTACAGTACCAGTTGCCAATGCATTTTAAAGCACTACAGGGAGCAAAGCAGGCCAGTTAACCAAGTGTTTAAAACATCCTGCCCGTGCCAGGGCTTTCTGGTGCAGGCAGGGTTGGCAGGGTGCTGTACAACTCATGTGCAGAGGACATCACTCCACCTAAGGTCACGCAGCACTTGGAAGGCCACATGGACTACAGTGTCTGCACTTCACCTTGTGTCCAGGCTGAAAGAGTAAGAACAAACAGAGCAGGAAGTCTGACAAGGTGCTACACGTTTAGCATCTGCATCCAGTTCCTGCTCCCAAGTGTGCTGGTGTGTAAGAGCACGCAGCTCATATGCTTGCAGTCTTGTCTGGATATAACTGCTATGCAGCTTTTGACTGGAAGGATCCTGATTTGCTTCCACATGTGTAACCTCCCATGGGATGCACTTGAAAATACTAGAACCCACCACCTAAATCACCAGAGATGAGGAGCAGGGCAACACTAAACCTGATCATAAGCACGTGTCCTGCCATTGTGCGCCGCTCCTGGGCTTGTTGGGCTTTTTCCTTTTGTTTTAAACTGGACACATTGCTTACACTCCGGCAAAGGAACAGCGTGTATGGAATTAATCCACTAGAAATTACTTTTGCATTCTCCTCATAGCAAAATTTAACCAGCCCTACAGATGCAGCCGGGATCTGGGAGCCAGGCATACTGGCACAGGCTTGCTGCAGAGCTCTGGCTCCAGTACCTTGTTCAAGTTTGGGCTGCCACATGTTTGCGGTAGCGAGGTCAGAACTCACTTCTAATACGGTGGCAATTTGTCTTCCTCAATCTGCACGAGCACTGCAGCTCCCAGGCACTGCAGACCTACTGTGGTTCCTCAGGGGTGACAGACCAGTTGGTGAGATCTACTGTAATGGGACTAAAATGCATCAGTTCCAAAAACAAGTGCAGTGATATCAGTTGCTGTCCCTCTGCTGCCAGCTTGAGGAAAGCAAACCCAGGGGATCTATCGAATTCCAAAAGCGAGGCAGAAGAAAAAGCAGAGGAGCTGTGCCTGCACAGTCTGGTTTGCAGCGTTTTATTCCTGGC
Source organism: Loriculus beryllinus (assembly GCA_039877255.1). Lineage (NCBI taxonomy): Eukaryota > Metazoa > Chordata > Aves > Psittaciformes > Psittacidae > Loriculus > Loriculus beryllinus. The sequence goes on along the minus strand of JBCJKH010055696.1, from coordinate 51,935 downwards.
CTCCCACAAAAAACAAGGAAAAAGTGAAAATAAAATAAAAATCAGGCTGTGATCCCTATGCTGCTTTGTGTGGGCACTGAAAAATATCTGCAGAGAGGAAGGGGCTCACTCTGCAGGCCCACAGGTTGACCCCCGCCATGAGCCAACACTAACAGAGGAATTCGGACATTAAGCTCTGTTTTTATTTGAAACACCAAATGCAGCTTTCATCTTTTTCTAGATATAACCCTTCACCAGAACACAGCACAAAGTACAAGTCTATTTATGTAACACACGAGCAAAAATATTAATTAATAGATACAGAAGATGTATTTATAAACTGGCATTTATTTTAATCCCCCTCCTTCAAAAAACCAGCTCCTAAACTAACAGGCCAAACACACTGCACCACCGAAACCAGTTCCTTTCCCTGCAAGTAAATTTAACTGTGATCTCAGTAGACTGGCATCTAACACTAAGATGTGAGTTTTCATTTCACCTTATTTCTGACCTTTTTGTGGCAAAGCGACTGCCTGAGCTTCCCTGTGCACAGACAGACACGGACCTCACCCCCACATACCTGCTGCCATTACAGCAAGGGCAGAAGAAAGCCCAGATACCTGCAGGCTCCATGGTTTTCTGTCAAAGTGCCTTGCCTCGTGACCAGACGTCACCACATTTCAGATTTGAGTCATATTCCTCCTCGGCATATCGCACACGTGTTACCTATCCATTTCCTTGGAGCAAAAAGGGAGCTTGGGGGGGACTTTTGAATATTTGTTCTGTATAATTCCAGAACACATCTGCACTAAAGCCAGCTGTTTGCTTTATGCTTTTCCTTTCATTCCAACTACACATTAGCAAGAATTATTAGACTGCATGGCACTGGTTTAGGAACTTCAGGCATTTATTACACGTGGTCAAACACCTGATAACTATTTGTGTAACATGAAGATGCAACCTGGCTTTATCTCCCCCCCCAAAAGACAACCTTGTGCCTTTCTCCAATCTCCCGCCCTCTTTACAAAACAAGAGTCCAGTTTCATTTGCCAGAGGATTTTGGCCAAAACTACTGAAGGGGAACAAGTCTAAATCTCAGCTGAGGACACAGTATAAACAGCAAACCAGAAAGAGAGAGAAAACAAAGCAGTTCGGTTTGTGTGACGTGGAAAAGGCACATCACAGGAAACTGAGGGAGATGAAAACACATCAAATCAAGTAATTTTAATGCAGAGGTGAGAAAGAAACAGCTAGAAATTGTGTCTGACTGTTACCAAGAACCCCAAGAATATTGTTTAGCAACAAGCTGCTAATGGCCACTTCCAATTTTGATCCAACGCTACCAGTGGACAAAGCAAAAATGTTAAATTCCTGCACTGGAGAGAAGGCTTACAGATTGCAGTTAATTAAATGTAATTCTACTGTTATTTTTCCCTGCATGAAACCAAACCTGTCAGAATTACTTCTCACTTAATTGCAGTTGAGAGGCTATCAAGCTTTTAGCTCAGACCTCAGCATCCTGTCCAAAGGGAGGGCAGCTTTCCTCCCCCTTCTCTTGTGGATCTGGGCCTCGCCACCCATCAGCGAGAGGATGGAGGTCTCAAGGTATGACTTCTTACATGAACATCACCACCACCACCTCTGCAGAGGAAAAACGTGTCCATCAGTGCCCTTGCTGAACGTCAGGGCAGCTGCAATCCACCCCTGCACAGTCCCCCAGCAGCTGGTCAGCACACCTTTACTGCATGGGGTACTTTACTGCATGGGGCACTCTCTGTCCCCTCCCCAAGCAGGCAACATGGGGGAGAAAACACAGAACAAAGAAGGGTACAGCACACCAGGCTTCCTCACATCTGACAGTTCTTCTCCTCCTCCCCTCTTTTCTGATTTTCCAAGAATGAGGAGGAAGATGTTTTTCTTGCCTTTATATATGTATAGCTCATAAAGGATGAAAAAATATATACATGTATAGCTGTATCACTTGTTAGTCTGATCAGATGCTGCTAGCAGCAGGATACAAAAATAGACAATGAAAACAACAAAGCCCCTGCAGTTCTGAAATATGCAGTTATCTGCTCCCTTCCTATTCCTCCAGCCTGAAGTATATATTTTATGTATGTAAGAAAAGCAATGCAATAATAAGGCATATATTTCAGACACGTACACGATCATGCCTGCCTGCATCTGATGCTCCAAACCCAGCATGTCTGGAAAAAGGTTAAAGTGCAACAAGATGGTCAAACACTTTGTCTGGTGGTTCACATCACACAGAGGATCTGACTGCTTCAGATCCTCTGAACTCTGGGCATTTGTCTCCCCCTGCAATCTTTGAGTTGCTTAGGATGATTTAACTGTATAATCAAAAATACCAACTCTAGTCTGGGGCTTGGAGCCTATAGCCTATAAGCTCCAACTAATAATAAACCAGCGACGCTGGTGTACCTCACGCATTTTAGACTGGATGTTCAAACGTTAAGGATAATTTCTGCCCCTCAAACCTAAGCAAACATGAGCAGTGACTGCTAGATGTAGGCACAGTGCCAGTAAGTACAATGCAGGGGTGCCCACATGGGCTGCCGCACCTCCATCACTGAAATAACAGGGTGCTGCATCAAAGCAATGAGCCTCCGTTCTCCACGCCGGCAACTGAGCCCAGTGACGTTACTGAACAAGGCACACACTATCCTGGTGGTGGTCACACTTGAAACAGCTTCTCAACAAGCATTACCCTGTCCTGTAACACCAGCAACCCATCCCTAATGTAATCACTGCAGCTAGAAGAAAACAAAGTGCAAGTAAATGTATAGATGGCATCCTGCAGGGTGGCATTTCTGAAGGTTGCCACTGCTACAGAATGAGAATTGAAGCAAAAGAGTAGATAGGTAAATACATACCTACAGGCAGAAAAAAAGCAGGAGGGTAACTGCAAGTAGATGTGTATGCCTTAGGTTTAACAATGCTAGCAAATCTGTAACCAGAAATCTTTTAATTCTGCTGTATTTGCTAGATTACAAATCCTCTCACAAAAACTCCTGAAAGCAGCTTACACTTCAGACAAATAACTATTTTGCAGCAGATGACAAGAGACCTAAGAACGGAAACGATGAAATAATAGCTGTAAGTAACACAGATTTCTTGAACGCGGGCGACAGAAATCTGTGCAACTCAAGGTGCACTTTACGGATGGAAATCCTCTGAGACCCGTTTTGGTTAACTGTGACTGGTATTCTTTTTTTTTAAAAAAAGACAGAGTATATATTTTATAAGAAAACAATAAAAAGATCCTCAGGAGCAAAGTGCCTCAGGAAACAAGACGCACCTCCCACTGCTGATGACTTTCTTTTCTAAAATGAACTGACGTCTTCTCTATGCTCCAAGATGAGACAAAGAATTCAACTAAACCCCAAAACTGCAGGAGTACTGAAATGAACAGCCCCCTCCCCCAACATGGTTGCCTTGCTCGGAGCAGGGGCATAGGGGAACAACTTGCTCCCCCCTCTGTAATCTCCCAAGACACGCTGCTCAGCCGCAGGGTGCTCACCAGCTCATGTTTATTTCAAGGAGGGTGCTCGTCAGCTTTTGATTTCGGTTTGCACCTCCGGTGGGTGCCCCATGAGCAGCTGCTGGCTGCCTGCCCCGCACCTCCCAGCGCCAGCACACCCAGCTGCCCGCGGCCGTAAGAGATGCCCACAGGAGGAGCGAGAGCGGAGCGGGCCTGCAAGACTCGCTGCTCCTTTGGAATACAAGTCACGTAGGAGCCGAGTTCATTTTAGGCTATTCTACAGGAACCACCAAACAGCACGACCGTGCAGAGCAGAGCCTGCGCTGGGGAGAGCATCGCTGCTCCGGGGCGAAGCAAGCCCGCCTGGACACGGTCATTGGTCCTCTCCGGAGCAGAGCTTGAAGAGCAAAGCAGAGCAGGCACAGCACAGGACTGGAGGAGCTTCTAGGCAGGGGCCGGCACTGTCCCTGTAAGACAGCCTCCTGCACGTACACAGCCACTGCCCGAGCAGCAAACAAAGCTGCAGAGAGCCTGCGCACAGCAGCCCTCCGCTCATGCCATCGCAGCACAGGTAGCGGCTGCGGGGAAAACAACAAAACCACCACCACCACCACGACAAAAAAGGCGGACGATCGTCGCGATAAATAACAACCGAGTCATGCACTTGGATGGAGCTGCATGCGACAGGCGGGTGGGAGACCCGGCGGTGCAGCAGAAGCCCCGGAAAGGTCAAGTTCACTCCGGCACCTTCTCACTTAATACCTACAGGAGAAGTTCAAGCGCACGGGCAGCTCTCCCCCCGCCACCCTGCACTCACACACCCGCTGCGAGAGCCCAGCGCCGCGCTGCAACCGGAGGCTGCATCTGCTCTGGCTGCGATGGGGGAGGCGGCCGGATCGCTGCCTGTGGTTTATAAATAAATGCGGGGGGGGGTTTAAGGGGGGAAATTAGTGCCATGCAAAGAGAAGTCTGGGTGGTGATTATGGTGTTAAGATCTGCAGTAAAAGCTGCCGTCGGTGAGCGCGGAGCAGAAGGAGCGATGAGGGCGGATGGTTTAGAAGTGCAGTGAGTACTAAGGAGATGGTGTACGCGTGGCAGTGTTTATATGAGAGATCAAAACAGAGCCAAGCCCATCCAGGGAAAAAAATGGCGACTACCGGGATGGGGGAAACTAAGACACTGGATTAGTTCTTATTTTTAATAAATGTATGCACTGCACATAAGCTAGACACATTGGAAAAGCTGCCGATTCATTCTGAAAAAGCGGTGCGGCTATTACCTGTTATTCTGGGATTTTCTGGCCATGGTGCCTGCCTTTGTTTTCTTTCTGGAATAGTCACTATCGAAGGGTAACACTGATGCATAGCCATGTTCTGCTTCTAGGGACAAAGTCAGCATTAGTGGCAATATATTTTTTTCCATGCATTTTTTTCCTCCTTTGCAGGAACGCTAGGGTAAAGAACAGAATTTTTTCCGGTTGATTTGTTTGGATTTTATTCTGGCATCTCTTAAAAAGAAGCGAGACAAAAAAAAGAATATAACAACTCGGTCAACCAAAATAAGCCAAAAATTGCCGAAATTAGGAGGATTATTGGAGTGCACCGTAAAAACGAGGCGGATCATGCAAACCCTTGTCACGCTGCGCTGGGGGATGGGGGGGGGGGGAAGGGAAGGGAGCACTGCCATACAATTAACGACTGCCACACACAGCGAAGTGTGAGGTACCCTGAGCGCTGCAACACACACACCATCCCCGTCCGGAGCGTCACCAAAAATAACCCGTTCCGGGGTGTTTTTGTTTGGTTAAAGCAAAGAGGAGAGCACTCTGCCTCCCTCAGCGCGGTGCCTGTGCTCAACCCCGCGGTGCCCGGGCAGGTGAGGCCGCAGGGCTGGTCCCCCGGCCCCACTCGGGCCGCCCCGCCGCCGCCACCACCACCACCACCACCACACAACAAAGGCCGAGAGCGGCTGGGAGCGCCTGCGGGTGACTGAGGGACTGCCCGCCTGCGCCCAGTACCTCGGTCTCGTCTCTCCAAGTACTCGGCCGCTTCCAGGAGGATTAACAGAGAGTTCAGCTCCATGGCTGCCTGCGCCCGGCCCACAGCCCCCCGTCGCCCCGCGCCGAGTTCACGCACGGGGGACTTCCAAGCCCCCGGTTATAAGGCACCTCGCTCAACCTACATTGACACACAGCCGACGGGCGGCCCCCGCAGCCAATCGCGACTCGGGATTTGGCGAGGGGGCGGGACGCAGGGGAGTAGTCGGGCCAATCAGCAGCCGGAACATCCCCTCCCTTTTCCTTCGGCTGGGGCAGGGAATGTTGACAGATCCCCGTCGCGCCCTCCGATTGGCTGGCCACTATAGTAACAATTTAGAAGCCGAAGCTTAGCAACAGCACGTGGTGGCCCGGCCCCCGCTCCCGCTGATTGGACGGCTTCTTGCATGTTAAGCAGGGAGCGGTCGCCGATTGGTGAGCGGGGAGACATGCAAATGAAGGGGCGGGGAAGGAGCCAATGGGGTAGGAGGCGCGTGCCGTGCGGCTGGAGGCGGCGGAGGCGGGGGAGGCGGGGAGCGGAGAGCCAATGGCAGGGTCGGGGGCGTGGCGTTGCCGTGAGGAAGAGGCAGGCGGAGGGGCGGGGCGTTCCGAGGTCCCGCCCCCAATGCCCGCCCTCAGGCGCTGCGTTGAGGGGCTGCGGTGTCCGTGCCGGAGCAGTTACCGGTGTTACCGGTCTCCCTTGCCGCCGGGGCAGCAGGGAAAGGCGGTGCGGGTGCAAGGCCTCCCGCAGCGGTGCCCTCCGCCTGCCGCCCTGCTCACCGCCGCAGCGCCGCTTTGCCACCGCCCGCATGGGCACAGGCGAGGCTCCGCCCCTCCCGGGCTTGTGGTGCATGCGCGGGCCCGCTTCACCGGAAGGGGGACCCTTAAGGGTGCTCGGGGCTGTCGGGCCTCTGCCGCCCGTGGGGGCAGCGGTGTTCCGGGGGAAGCGGCCCTGAGCCGGGCCTGGTGTCCCCTCAGCGACGGGAGGTTTTGCCATAAGAACTGTTGGTTTTCCCTGTAAATAGGAGTGCGCTGCTCGCTGGAGGCCCTGGGGAGGAAAGCGGGGCTCGGGGCTGTGGTAGACCCACAGACCGTTGCAAGGCGTGCGAGGGAAGCAGGGCAGGGAGGAGTCACTCTGCTTGTATTCCCACTCTGTTCGGTCCTTATCAGGTCACACCTGGAATACTGTGTTCAGTTTTGGTCCCTGCTAAGCAAAATAAATAGGTGGGTAGGCTGGAGAGGGTCCAGGGAAGGGCCACAGAAATGGGCATAGGGCTGTTGAGCTGCATGGGAAAAGGCTGAGAGAAATGGGTCTGTTCAGCCTTGAGAAAAGAAAGCTCAGGGGGGACCTTATCACCATGTTCCAGTGCTTGAAGGGTGGCTAGAAAGGAGGTGGAGACTCCGTTTTCACAAGGAGTCACATGGAAAAAACAAGGGGAGTTTGGCACACCTTATTCCTGAGGAGATTCCAACTTGGCACAAGAAGGTGTTTTCTTACTGTGAAAATCAGTCATTGGAATAATACCCCCAGGGAAGTGGTGGATACCCCAACACTGGATGCTTTAAAGTTGGGCTGCTCAAGGAGCTGGTACGTGTAGTCTAGGTCTTGCTTTGCCTAGAAAGGTTGGACCAGATGATCCTTGAGGTCTTTTCCAACTTGGAATTTTATGATACCCCTCTGACAGTGTCCAGGGAGCTTGGCAGGCACTGCAGGCAAAAAACCAACCTCCTCCCCAGGCATCAACAAATGAAAGCCACTGGGCATCATCAGGCCTTGTACATCTTACAGTAAGAAAGTGGCTCTTAGTTTGCCCACTTAGTTTGCAGGCTTTCTTGCCATCACCAATCACAGAATCATAGAATAGTTAGGGTTGGAAAGGACCTTAAGATAACCCAGTTGCGTGAGGACATCCTAAAGCTAGCTGACATTTCAAACAGTTTTCTATTTGTTTCTTCTTACCATCAGGGCCATAAGTCAGGAAAAGGTTGGCATATGAGTACAACCGAAGGAAAGGCCTCCTGCTCGCATAGTGCAAAGTATGGCAAGAGATGAATGGGAATGGAAAAAGATGATCGAAATGGGATGCCAGAGATATAAAAATGTGTCTGGCACATAACATCCGTGACCCCTTCCAGTGCGCAGGCAAGAGAGGGAGACAGCAGTACTGTAGAAACATGCATGGAGATTTAAAAGAGTTACTAAAGTCGACACAGTCGTGTAACCTGCTGAAAAAAGCACCAGTGGAAGGCTCTGAGAAATGCAGCCAGTTACTGCCAGCTTTCCAACCCTTGCCAGCATATTCAGCTGCCTTTCGTCATCTGGATACACAGAAGCCGTCTACCAGAATAGCCTGGCTCCTGGTGTACAGGCTGAACAGGAAGGAGCTCAGCACCTTTCCTGTCCACGCCATCCTATTTACACTGCTAACTTTGCATCCTTATCTCAGATAGCTGCTGCACAGCTGTTGCCTAAAACTGGTTGGTTTTAACAGGAGCAGGGAGTTTTAAAATAGATATGTTTTAAGCTGTGCTGTGATCACACGTTGGTACATCTTCAGAGCAAAAGTGCTTAAGCCTGTAATCGGTCCCATTGATTGTGGTTAAGCTATTTGAGTTAAGAGCTATTCAGCGTATAGGGGGGGTGTAGAATATTGTCCTGTGTGTTTATTCCTTGGCAAAAGATGTCAGCTAAGGTTCCCTTTCAGAGGATAATAGTGGTTCACCTTACGATAAGGATTATGCCTTACCTTTTATACAGGATTGTGGTAAACCCACATACATATTACACCTGATAATTTATTAGCCTGTATCTTGTTGCCATAGATACACAAGTATAATGTGACCCTTAAACATTGCTGAAATGCAGATCACATTTTATTGCTGTTTGGTCCAGGCATCAGAGATAAGACAAAATACAAGGCTGTGAAGAAAGGGTTGTGGCTGTAATTTAAGAAAAAGTCTGACTCTGTGAGTTACAAGGCAGAAGAGAATTTGATGCATTGATTGCAATGGTAAAAAAAAAGAATGCTGTAACATTTTCCACTTGCTGCTTGAACTGTTGAAATGTGGGTGAGACAGCGGAGTTTTCACTGTAAACGCATTGAAATTGATGGCAGTTTTGCTGTTGACCTAACTGGAAGTAGATTTAGACACAGTTTGACGTTGCTTTCTGTTATGAAATAGCATGAAACCATATATGCATAGGTCGGTGTTGTCCACACAGGAAAGAAAGTTCCCTTTGGCTGACCACATGTGTAAGGCATGTAGTAAAGAAAACATGAAGATGGTAGAGGTAAGGCACTGTTCTTCTCCACTGTACCCACAGCGATCTAGCAGTACCTTAGATTTTCAGAGCACCTGAGTATCTTTGTATAGGTGTCTAAATGTAGCTTAAACTATTTTCTGCACATGCTGTGGCATCAGTCAGACATCCAAAAGGGATGATGAACATGCTAGGTGTGTAATGCGTCTGGGTGAAGGTGGGATATGCTTGTACAAAAGGGTTCAGGTAGGGATTTACTGAGGCTCTGAATGCCTGAAGCTTCTCCCACTGCTCCCTACCAGGCTGTTAACCTCTAGAAACACAGGAGTCCAAACAAGTGGAGCACTGTGCAGGGGCTGTGCTGCACACCCCAACTGCCCTCACCACCTCCTCCTCAGTGCTCAATCCCCTCTGACTGCTGGGCTGAGGCTTCCCTTGCCCTACCCTGTGCTCCCTTGGACCCAAACCCAGCATCTCTAACTGGTCCTGGGGTAAAATCCATGAGACTTCATGTAACTGCTCTTTCTGCTTTTAAATGTGGACAGAAGTATTCTGAAGACAGTTGTTTCCAGGTGATCAAGCACAATCCCACATTGATATTGGCACTTGGTGGCATGGAAGGGATGCTTTGGGAAGAGAGGGGCCACTGAAGCCAGCTGGATGATGTATGTGTCATGCAGTTCTTTTGAGGACTGCAGAATAGGGACCAGTGCAGTCACAAAAGCAAGCTTATTTCTCTTCATGGGGGCTCTGGGCTTCATGAGTCATAAACTATATTAATCTGCTTGAACTATAAGTGTGTATGTAACTAAATGCACCCCTCCACACACACACGCAGAGCCCCTACTCATTAAATCTGGAGTAAGCCCACCAGCGTTTAGGAAGGACAGTGTATGGGTTGGCTCATACCAAATGAACACTGACACACTCTGACCTCTAGTTGCATCAAAGGAGTTT
>JBCJKH010055696.1:29127-40349 GCA_039877255.1 Loriculus beryllinus | reverse complement strand
AGCTTGCTGTCTGTTCTTCACCAGTTGCTTGTTGCACTGTTGAATCGATGGCTTTTCCAAAACAGTTGTGTTTCTCCTAGTTTTGTTTGGGATTTAGCGAGGGTTTATAAAATGCTATGGAACAGAGCTGCTTGAAGTCAAATCTGAAAAAAAAATAGTACTTCAAACTGAATGCCAGTCCCTTGTAGCATTCATTTCTTGTTAATGGCTGTATGATAAAATACAACATTTGTGTCTTAGTGTCCTTGAGAATTTGGCTGCAAGGACCTCGAATGCCCGTCTTCACCAGGACTCCCCAACCAGTGAGACATGCAGTACCCTGCCGCCAGGCCCTGCAGCCATTTCTGTGATCAGGCATGAAATTATTCTTAACTGATTGAAGCGAGGCGTACACTGAAAAGCTTGAGAGACACTGATTTGCTCCATCATCCTGCTCCGCCTCGACTCTGTTTCACCTAAACCATGCCTGGCAGTTTTGGATAGCATCGTCCTACAGATCTGTCACGCTCAGAGCATGTTTCACAAAGCAATGGTATCACTGCTTTCATTTTAAAAGACAAAAAAGAGACAAGACAAGGGCGAAACAACTGGCCAGTGTCACTCAGCAAAGGCAGGGCAAGAGCTGGGAGGATGCCTGGGTGTCCCAGTCTGCAGTCTGGCATGTCTGGCATTATGATACATGGCAGAGGAAGGATTTGTTATATGATTTCACATCTGAGTCTCAGACATGTCATGGTTTTACTATGTTCCTTTGGCATAGGAAAGGGGCCTTGTGTGCATTTGTATTACATTAAGCTTCCAAAAAATATGTAGACCAGTGCAGTGCAAAGGGGCTTTGAAGAAACCATGAGTCAGACTCACTTTGTGTTAAAGTGCTGGGGGGAGGGGGGGCAGGCATGGGCATCTGCCTGAGATCACTGTTTGAACAAGCTGATAAATGAAACGTTTCTCCTTTATCCAGTAAAATTTGCAGTCGAGCATTCTTGTTAGGTAGCTTTGATACAAGTACATCATATGGCAGTAAAAGAATATTCTATCTTGCTGTATGTGTAGCACCACTGTTGCAGTCTAGGACAGAGAGAGAGAGAGCAGGGTTGTGCATACATGCTAGCAAATGGAGCCGAAATCAGTCTGCTCTTGGCAAACAGAATGTCTGCCTTGAGAAGACAGGGAGGCAGCTCTGGACTTTGTGAATAAAACAGTCAGTGGTGACACAGTCAATTGCATCTGTCTTCTGAACGTAAAAACCCCATCATTTTCTTACCCAAGGTAGCTGCTTCTGTGAGTCTGTGAATCATGTCTAGTGAGTTTATAAGAAGAAGCTCCAACAAATTTGTGTTGCTCTCTGGTCTGAAAATCCATATAGATGTGGAAGCATGAGCTCGTGTGTCCTGTAGAGACCAACAAAGTAGTTAGCAGCCATTAGTTTATAGAGTATTTATTACAGATGAAGAGCCAAGAAAGAAAATGTTCTCACCTGTGTGCTTGGACATCCAGAGTCAACTGAGACATGAGCTGGGTAAATCACATTTTGAGATGAGAAGGAAATTAGAATTTCTTTCTAATTTCTAGAAGGAAATTAGACCTTAGACATCTAAGGAAATTAGATGTCTTTTCATACAGCCATTCTCCAGGAGCCAAGCTATGTGCATATGTATGTGGGAGAACAGATGTTTGTTTATCAAAGAACGAGTATCTGTAACATACTTATAGGTCTGCAGTAAGTATGTAAGCAAATTGCTTGAGTTCTATTCCCAGTACGGAAAAATTAATGTGGCTGATGCAAATCTACTACCAGCCATAAAATTCTGTCACTTGTTTTAGCCATGATGGATCCAAGTGAATCTGTGATGGGGAGATCGTAAGTACATCCCATATTGTGCAGTAGCAATACCACTCTGTTTCCATAGCATGTCCTACTTACACATTTTAGACTGTTTAGTCAAGATTTGCCAGTTCAGGCCATTAATAGATAGTAGGTAAATAAAATGCTGTTCAGCTGAATGGGGGAGGAATCAGTATTGATGCTGAACCTCATACTGCCAGGATAGTTGGGCTGGTATTGTCATGGTACAGATAAGAGAGCTTATACATCAATACACACGTTCAAGAGAAGATCAGAGTAGCCCAGGAGGTAAATAACCTGGACAATTGCCTGTAAGACCTAAAATTAGAGATCAGCACAAAGACTTGGCAGGTGAATAGTCAGCAGATGCTCTCTTATCTCTCTATTTGCTTTGGAAGATTGGGTCTGACCCAGAACATGTTGAAATCAACTTGTATCTTCTCCTTTATTTTGGTAGGCTATGCACCAGACTCTAATCTGTTGTGGGCCTAATTAAAAGATTTTCCTCATTGCAAGCTAATTACTCCTATGGAGAAATGAAATTGAATGTTAAATGAGCACTCAATAGGAGCTGTATTTATAACGTATGGTTTAGAATAAAAAATCATGGGCTTGATTTCACACTGTCTTCTATAGTCTCTTATTCCACATAAAGCAAGTACCATTTCCCACTCTATTTTACTGGCACAAGTGTGAAGACTTGGGCAGAATGGCTGTAACAAGAGCCCTTCCTTATGTAAAGTAAAACTAGTGCAAGCAGGAAAACATCAGCTTTCAGCATCCACGAAAGGAGGAAGCAGTGCATCTAAATGGCAGCAAGGAGGTGGGATATCAGCAAAATGTTCTATCAGTGAGGTCAGTGAGGCACTGGGCTGGGTTACTTGGGGAGCCTTTGGCATCTCCAGCATGAGAAGCCTGTGAGAGGTTTGGCTCCAGCCTCAGGGAGGGGATGAAGCACCCAGAGACAAATACAAGGTACAGGACAAAGACAAATTCAGTGCCATCACCTTGTGGTGACAGGCCATTTGCTGTTCTTGAACAAATGGCAAAGCAAGTAACATGAAAATGTGAAATCTGCAGTAAATAATTAGATAATGAGAAATCAATCATGCTAATGAGTATATAAGTGTTGGCAGACTCTAACTATCACTGTGTGGATGGAATTGATTTAGTGAGTACTTTTTTCAGGCATTGCAGTAAAAGGTTGCATAGGTCTGGCCAACAGTGATTGTATGTGAGGCTTCCTTGTAATGCCTCCCAGCTAAACCTTCGAGGGTTTTGGTGCTTTGCTTGAGGCACTAAATTCCAGCAAAGGGAAGATCTTTGCTCAGCAACCCCAAAACACTTCTGTGAGGGCATGGAGGGGAAAAGGAATGGCCTCCAAAAGGCACAACCTGCTTGTATGTAAAAAACGGTATTGCTTAGGCTGCTTTGCCTGTTGGGGACCAGAATGTACGAAGCTGTAGCACACAGTGATTAGGACCCAGCCTTTTGAGACCTGCACAGCACTGTGTTTGCTGAATGTTGTGTTGGCAAAAGGCTAAAATTACAAAGGGCAGTCTTTAGGCAGAGGTTTACCATGCAAGTGTCATTTGGGGTGTCACATCCTTTGTGTTGATGCACCAATTTTAGCACTGGGAGAAAATTTCAGTAACAGGGTGCAAGTAACTGGAGGGCAGGATGGAGAATTTAACTTACTTGGTTTATTTGTTTTCCTTCCAGCTTTCCCCAGGTCTGTTTGTTTGCCTTGTGCTTGGCTCTGTGTCTCTGATCCCGTCTGTCCTGTTTTTGTTCGCCTTCCTTTGTTACTGATGGTTTCACGCTGTTTCCATTCCTCTCCTTTCGTATGACACAGATTCTCTGCCTGAGCCACGTCCAAGGTGTTGGACTCCCTGCAGTTAAAGCACAAAGACTCGATGCTGAGGACATGACTTCCTGCTTCGCTGAGTGTCTGCGTTGTGTAAGTGAGCGTATGTTTTACCAGCCTACAGAAAAGAAATTTCAGGGCATTACTTAATGGATTCTCCTTCTTCTAACTTGTCAGGACACTGGGAGCTCTTCATTTCTTTTTCACTGTTGCTGGTCTCTAGATATCTACAGGAGACCAAGGTTGTGCTAGTTTAGATGATCTACACACAGTGAGAAAGAGCTTTTTTTAAAGTCAACACAGAGAAAACAGACAAAGGTATGAGAAAGTTGTTATGAATAAATCTTCCCTATGCAGAGGGAAGTAGAAACACAGAGAAATCCCTGGATCTCATTACTAGAGATAATGATATACCTGTAGTAAGTTGGATACCTCGAGTCTAGTTCAGAGCTTTCACCACAAAATAGTCCTCATTCTCTTTACTGGGACCAGTAGCACAGGGATGGATTTTCACTTTTTGGATGTGCTAAGGATGGTGGAAGGTGGACTTATATCAGACAACTACCACAAGAGCACTAGAAGAGGGCATCACACCACTCACTCAAGTGAGAAAGTCTAAATCAGGCCAAGTCACTCTGTCACCTATCTGCTTTGAATGAAATTAGAGAGTCGTTTAAAAGTGTTATGTGTATTGGCAGTTATCCCAGGGGGTGAGGAGATTAGTAGAAGTATATTCCCATATATAAAAAGATAACTGTAATATTCAGAGGTGCACTGATGAGAACTTAAAGCTTTAATTTCTAATAAGCATCTATGAGGAGTCTGAAGGCACCCCAGATCTACAGTTCTGAGGGATTGTAATAAACATCCAAACTCCCATGAACTCAGAAAGTCCTTGGAGGCAGGTAAACTGCAATTGCTGAGCAGTAATACTGCTCACTTCTGAAATACTACCATAAACTAACCTATAAATATGAATGAACCCATGCAAAAGGTGGCTTTTGTCAAGACTCGGGTAGTTGGGACTGGTGCCAGTGGAGGCTGGGGCAGGACCTTGTCATGCCTGCAAAGCAGCACAGAACTTGCACCCAAGAGGAAAGAATTGGTGCCAGGGTACTTGGTCCCTGTTGCCCTATTGTGTGGGTCAGCAGTGGGGAATAGTCTGTGCCCAGGTGATGTCAGGTTTTTGGTCCACCTCAATTTATTCCATTGTGACTGGCTAAAGATTACAGTACAAGTCTGTCTTGACATCAGATAGAAAACCCCTTTCTTATGACTCATCCCTCTGTTTACAGGCTTGCCTTTGCTTCCCAAATTAAGATATATGCTGTACACTGACAGGCAGTATGATGGCTTAATTAATCAGATGTCAGAAATAATATGTCAGCATGACCTCTGCTTTTCATTGTCTGTACCTTTGACATTAACACAAACACATTAGACTACCCGAAACGCACACATCTAGGCTGTTTGTAGAGTACGTCTGTTTTATCTTTTTAAAGGTTTGCTTACCTATGGAGCCTATTTATTGTATGGTGCTTTTTGCCACTTAGGCACTATGCTTAATCAAATTTGTAAATTAATTCTCTCCTGGGGTTTTTCTTTGTGTGTTCATAAAGCATAAAAAGTGTTCATGACACGCTTCAAAACACACACTGGTTACATTAGTCATCCTCTCAGCATAATAGTTTTATGGAGAACACTTTAGGTTAAAAAAACCCAACAAATTTCCTATAATCCAGTTTCTTTCCCCTATTTTGTTCCCTATAGTTACGTTGCATGTTAGTAAACAGCTACACGACCTGCAAAGGCTGTAATTGTCTTGGGGTTTTTTGCTGGAAGAAAAGAGCTACTGTTTAGTTCTTGAAGTATCTATTATTACTTTTTATGATATATTCAACTGAAAATATTTTCATAAAGGAACTTTGCCTTCTGGCAACTGGAAAGCTGATTTCAAAAATGAGTGCTGCTAAATCATGCCCTGCTTTTGCCTGCTTGTCATTTCCCCCAGCTCTGCAGTCCCAGCCCTGTGACAGGGCCGAGTGTGGATGAGAAAGGGCAACTTTGATGGGGAGCACCAAACTCTCCATCAGTGCTACCTGCATCTTCATGGATGGACCATCCCTCACACCCCCCATGTCCCTTCCTTGAAAACACCTGCTGTTCAACTAAACACTTTGGTGGCAAACATTCCAATATAGGAAAGGATTTAAACAGCAGAAAATATCTCTGATGTTGGTGAACAGCAAGTGCTGCAGTGCCCATTGGCAAGAGGAGGACTGCCATGGCTGTTGAAACACAGCCTGAGAGCTACAGTGGCAACAGACTGCAGCACATCACCTTGGGTGTGAGGGGTACTTCCCAGAAGTCACAGACAAATGTGGCTGTGGTCTTCTCTTCATGCCAGTGGGATCTGGGGAAAATTTCTCCTCATGATACTGCACAGTCATCCCTGAAGTCTGCAGGCAGCCTTATCTGCCTCCCTGCACCTTGCACACTCTCCCCACACACATACACCTCTCCAGTCTCTCAGACCCTTTGTGTTTCAGAGGAAACAAGTAGATAAACCACAGCTTTCAATTTCCTAATTATGCAAAAAAGTCGAAACTCCTAAACCTTCAGAAGCTCGAAAACACTGAAGTGGTTGGGAAAAAAGGCAGAGAGAAGACCTGAAACCGAATAGGGATTTCACACCGCAGATGTTGAGATCTCATAGACATTAGAAAGATGTGTGGTGCTCTCACAGCACTTTTACTCTTGCGTGTGTTTGATAGAGGAGGACAGCAGTATATGGCAGAGAGAGACCTATCTTTGAGGAAGGACACAGTAGCAGGAAAATCTTTTGTCTGATGGAGCAATGTGTGATCTTGAAATGAGAAAACATTGTGTTGACTTGCTGCGGAGTAGAACTGGCTCAGCTCAGCAGAGAGGAACCTGCCTCTATCATTGCTTTTCAGCCTGGGGATTTCTAAGATGTGCTTTTGCCTAGGCCACTACTTTTCCTTAAGCCTCCCTTTTTCCCTGGATCTGTGCCTGCCTCAGAACTGTAGGATAACAGACACTCTGGGACTTAACTAGGCCTGCACCCATGCAGGCACATGCAACTCCAGTAAATGCATGTGATGGAGCCCCAGCAAGAAGCTGCTACTGCCCCACTTCTGAGTGCTGCAATCACTGCCTGTCCCGCTGCCTTCACCGTGGCTGGCAGGATACGTGTTTGTGTTCCTGGGACACCTGGAGAGGCTGAGCTCATCCCATCAGAGCAGCTGCTCGTTCCCCTTCTCCCTGGTTTCACGTATTCGCTCCCAAATCTTCTTCTTCTTGCCAGTTGGTTCACACACATGATTTAACCCCTTCCAAATTTTGGGAAATGGGAAAGGCATCCAAAGAAATGCACCTGCAGGGAGGAGTGGGCTGGTGGCAAGTGGAGCCAACTGGAGGATCCCTCTCCCCACTGCCGTTAGTAGGCAATGCTGCTGCATCTCATGGTACTGGTCCTTATGGAGCCCATTTTTATCCCAGTTCCTATATCGCAACAGCATGTATATGTCTCTAGCTTCTCTCTTCCTCTTTCCTTGCTCAGACATCTGTATTTTTCCCTTTTCCTTGGGGAAAAGTGGAGTGATGTGGAGGAAGGAGGATTCCCTGATTCTGGCAAGTTCTGGGAACAAGTGCCGAAATTTCCAGCCAGATGCCAGGAAATCCATCTCACTCACAGGCACAACTCACACTGCAGCAGCTCCTTTGTTCGCTGGCACATGGTCGAGGTCGCAGGGAGAGGGGAGGTTCATCAGGCACTGTTGGCCAGGCTTGCAGGCAGGTTTGAATCTTAGGACCAAATCATGAACCATGGAGGGCTGACTCTGGCAGCAGAGTGTGGGCAGGACTTTCTGCAGCCTGTGCTGCTGCCTTCACATCAAAATGCTCGGGTGCTGGTTTCTGGTATGGTTTTAATATGGTTTCCATTTCATACATCAGGAAAAAAGGGCTAAAATACCAGTTTGAAAGGCAGGGCTATTGTAAGGATCTGAGTACATTCCACTTGGGAAGTATCCTTGGCCTGGTAGAGCTGTGCCATCTGTGGGGTGTCCTTGTTGAGGGCCTGTCCTGTCCCAGCTCTGCCCCAGCTTCCGTTTCTGTTCTCACACAGGGGGCAGAGCGTGCATGTGGTGTCTCTGTGGCTTTTCAGTCCCTGTTTTATCCAGGAGGATGTTTGTTTCCTGCAAAAGAAAGCACAGTCGGATGTCATTGTAGAGGACAATAAAATAGATCTGCACAGGGCCAATCTTTTACAAATCTACATGGACAGATTTCATCAGAGTTTAACTTGGCTCATCAAACCTAACCCCAGTTTTGTCTATCACTAGTGGACAAGCTATGGTGACTAATGCGGGGTTTTTAAGGCCAGGTTGGACGAAGCCTTGCGTGACATGGTTTAGTATGGGATGTCCTTTCTTATGGCAGGGGAGTTGGAACTGGATGATCTTAAGGTCCTTTCCAACCCTAACTATTCTATGATTCTATGATTCTAAGATGCTCAGTTTGTTCATGATGCGGTGTGTTACATGAGGCCGTCCCAGTCAGAGTGAGCATTGGTTTCCCTGTACTGAAAATGGAGTGCTAAGAGTGACTACAGAGAGCTCTGAGAATGGGAAAATATGGCATTAATGCTACAGATACTACACACTCCTGGTGATCTGCTATTGAACAGTGCCACATGGCTTCACTGCATGATGCTTGTCCGGTACATTTGTCACTCCAATGAAACTTTGTTTCTTCAAAACACCACATAGACTGAAGTGGCACAGGTTGTCCTGTATGGTGTGAAGCATTATCTGACAGCACCCTTAGGTGGATTAGGAAGGTGAGCTTTTTAGGTGGGAAGGGACCTTACCATCCCCTCCTAATGGTGGCCTTAGGGGTGATTTAGAGAATCACACAGCAAAGTATCTGGACTCCTGTTGTCACTTGCAGTTGCTTTGTCAGTATCCATTGTGGAATGGCTGATAGTATCTGTTTCAGCCTAGGATTATCCTGGGATTTCTTTTGGTTTTCCTTTACAATGTTACACATAACAAACATTTTTGGCCATGTACTTTTTAATTTTTTTAAATTCAGGTATTTCTCATAAGAAAAAACTTTCTAAATCTGGTTACTGTTTTCCCTTATTGGGAATATTCATTCAGCACTCACCTTTGCCAAAGATGATGTAGTGCAAGCAGGTGTTACAGCCTTACTTTCAGCCGTATGGAAAATACATTTCATTTCTGACAGTGATCCTGCTGGTTCTGTGGAAGGCTACCCCATGCAGAGATAGGCTGGTTAGATCAAACTGTACTAATTGCAGAGTGATTTGGAAATCTGTTCCACTTGCAAACAGAATGAATCCAACACTTTGTAACATTGAATTAACAAAGGTCACATTTCATAAATATTACAGAGCAATTTTCATAGATAATGCAGCAAGCTAGTTAATGATTAGAGCAGTAAAGTCCTGACGTAAAGCCATGATGAATTAGGGACATATTTTTACAGCTTCTGTTATTATTGCCTCAGGAGTCTTAACCAAAGGCAGCAGAAATAATTAGAGTCCAACATATCTTTAAAATCTAGCCTAGCAAACTGTATCTGGTCTTCTCAATGGCTTTTGTATTAGAAACTAGAAAATTGAAGAGATTTTAGAGTATCAGTGAGATTCTTGATAGGAAAATAAGCATGTTGGTTTCAATGCAGTTCTACTGGATTCTGCAGTGAAAAATCCACCCTCAATAACTGGTGGGAATTGGCAGACCTCAGGCTTAATGGAGATGCAATTCTCCCTCTTGCTGCAGCTACTGGAGCTGCTGGATCAGGGCAGAAGGTTTGAGTAAAGATCTAGTTCTGCTCCTGTAACTGACCCTAGAGACTGGCACTCCTGTGACTGTGTACAGTGCTGTTGCTTTGATAGGAAGGTATTCGAGCCACCTGAGCAGTAATCTTGCTGAAGTCTATGGAATTAGCTCTGTAAGGAGGCAATATTGTACATACTGTACGTTAGCAAAGGTGGTGGAATAAATCCTGGGACTATTCAGAGGCATGAAAACAGAAACCTTGGGCCCATGTACAAACAGTGGACTTAAAACCAGAGAACGTAATTTTCCAGGATTTAATTAGGCATGTTTTATATCCAATAGCTGCACACACACAATCCATATTTCTCAGGAGGGTTTTATCTACTGTAAGCCATTTGTGTCTGATTCCGAAGGGCTAGAAAATCTTGGTATTAAACTGTGGGACAGCTGTTATCCAACAGTGCTGAAGGGTGGAGGGTTTGGGAATCAGCAAAATTGCAGCAGGCATTTTACATTTCCTTCATCCAGAAGAAGCCCCCAGGGGATGGAAAGTGCCTAGTGTCGCTCTGTAATACATTATGGAGAGAAATGAAATGCAAAGCCCATTGTGCAACATGCAGCAGTGTCCAGACGCTTGGATGAAGGGGTGGAACCAGTTATGTCTCTATTTGGGAAAGCTGTTTGACAAGATGAAATGTGAATTGTCTATGGAGTGATGCTGTTTGGACACTTCAGGTTTTAATTATTAAAACTATATAATAATTAAAGAATTATGAATTATATAAATCATATAATTAAATAATTACTTAAATTTTTAGATGCTGATGCTTTGAGGCCATTCAGAATCTAAACCTAAACTATAACTCCTTGAAAATCTAGTGCAATTCAAGCGGAAAACAAAACAAAGCCCCAACATTCATGCAAGCAGCAGCTCAGCTAAACATAAACCAACCCAAACTGTGAAAACCAGCCCAAAACAGCATCAACACCAGAGTCAGAAGAAGCTGAGAAGGCTTTTCCCACAGCCGGACACGGGGGACCCCGGCAGGCAGAGGTTCGCAGGGTCACTGCTCCCTGGAGGGCTCACCCCAACCGCAGCAGCACTTTCTCCAGCCCTGCCTCCATCCCAGCTGGAATGGGCTGAGAAGTAACTGGAAGTTTCTTGTCAGAGCAGATGCACAGCACAGCCAGTTCTTCCATTGACAAACGAGCAAAGGAAAACAAAACATCACACTGTCGTTTAAAATAGCTTCAGTAAAAATACCACAGGGAGTGCTTTCACCCAGTAGAGATTGGCAGCTGATTAGGGAGGGCTATCAGTATACCTGGTGCTGGATAAAACCTGATCCTGCTGCTGGGCATTCGCACTGAATCGGGCAGATTGTGAGTTTGTGATGAATGTCTAAGAAACTGTAGAAGTTTTCTGATAACGCAGGAGTTTGAAACAAGGGGTTTCTGCTCCTTGCCTGCAATGTGACTTTAGAAAAGCCCCATGTGGCATGATGCTGCAAAGTGGCATTCTTGGGACTGGGTGAGTCAGAGCAGTTAGGAGGCAGCAGAGCAGGGTTTAGATGTTATTCCAATCCCATACCCATTCTGTGTTCATGCCAAACACAAGTTGGCTTGGTCCACTACCAAAGTAGGGTGAGCAACACTGTGAGAGGGTGATCCCATCCTG
>JBCJKH010055696.1:0-14445 GCA_039877255.1 Loriculus beryllinus | reverse complement strand
AGTTGTGAGTGCTCCATCCCTGGCAGTGTTCAAGGCCAGGTTGGATGAAGCCTTGGGTGCCATGGTTTAGTGTGGGGTGTCCCTGTTTATGGCAGGTGGTTTGGAACTGGATGATCTTAAGGTCCCTTCCAACCCTAACGGTTCTATGATTCTATGATTCTATGAAGAGGAGAGAGGGCAGGAGGCCATGACCTTGGGGTAGGAGTGAGAGGAGATGGAAAACAAGAGACATGCTGGGTACCTGATGAGTATCTGCTGGTGATTTCTTGGGTGTCTGCTGTTCAGGAGCACTGGGCTTGTGCTTCTATGCCACATCTGTATGACTTGCATAGACAGGCACTGGTGTCTGCAATGTTCTACCATGAGTGCAACAAGCTATTTGTTTCTGGAGGCCTGCAGCTGTATAGAGACGACACACAGATCACTTTACCCTCCACCAGTGAGATCTTACAGGAGAAGACAGCTTGGTAGCCTTCAGCCCAAGGCAGCAACACTCAGGTGCAAACTGCTGCCTTGATCATAGTTCCACATGACCTGAACCTGCAAAAGAAACTCAGCATTACCAGGTGCTCTTATCCAGTGAGCTGGATCGTCAGGAGCAGCTTTGAACTGCATGTGTGCCTCTGCATCACCTCTCTGCCAAGTGGTGTTTGGCCTCTCAACTTGGAGCGTCACCATGTGGCACTTTCCTTCACTGTCCCATGGTTGTGGTTCTCCACATCTCTGTGTAATGTGGCTCTGAGGAGCTCCCGGCATAGAGCATTGAGTGGATTACAATGGGAGCATGTTGTGGAGCTACCTCTGCTCACTGGATGATGGACACATGAGATGGAGCTTGTGTTGTCCCGTCGGACAGAGGCTGAGAAGTTCCAGCATAGCCATGGAGGAAACAGGGCTTAAGACAGACATGGTTCAAATAACTGAGATGACTTTTTGTACCTCAGACAGGCCCTGCAGAAACTGCTGAGCTGCGAGGAGAGGCTGGAGAATGCTGGAGCAGATTTCATGCTCTTGACCTGCTCTTTGATGCTCTCAGCTAACGAGTTAATCTGCCACTTGTCACGCCTGACGGGGGAAATAACAACAAACACAACCAGAGGATAAACTGTAGGGAGCAAGGCATCTTCTGGCATGTGCTCCTTTGACTGCAACATCAAAGATCACATCAAGACTTTTGTAGAAGGTTTCTCTGAGTTTCTTTAGCTCTGAAACTATGAGGAGTGTCAAACCCCATTTGCAGAGAAGACCTGGGCAGGAGGATGCTACTGACAGGGCAGAGATGTTTAATATTTCACAAAGGGCATGCACAGACTAACACACAGTTCTCAAAACCTCCTCATTAAAATGCTTTAATTAATACTCGTTCAAGCACCAGCAGACGTGGAGCTTCGTGTGTCTTGAATACGCTGGGGGTGCTGGGCACTGCCCAGTTCCCCATGGGAGTATACTTTCCCTTTTGCAGGGGAGGAATGTGTCTTCAACCCCCTCAACATCTTCTTTTAACACTGGACGAGTTTCATCATCTTGAAGGACCAAGAAACATATTTTTCACATGACCACATACCAGCCCAGTGATCATTCATGCAAACAAAGTCAACAGTGTAAAGGGAGCAGCAGAAATGATCTTTTCCCTTTCAAAGGCTGTAGTTTCAGTTCCCCAATGCTGTCTATCCAGCATCCAGACTAGGCACTTTCCAGCTCCTGCAAAGGGAATACTCCTCTGTCCTTGGCTACCTTGTCTCTGTTTAGAGGAGGGACAAGAAGAGTTCTTCAGACCAAGCCAGACAACAGCAAAGCAGGGCACAACCCCACCTCCACAAGGTCATTTTAAAAACAATGGAGTCACATCCCCAGCAGCTTCTTTCAGTCAGCACTGACAGGGGAGGAAGCTACAATGAGTAAGGTCTGCTGGAGCACTCATGCTGAGTGAGCACCTGGAAGAGGGCATCCCCACATCCAAATTGGCATCCTCACATCCAGAGATGCTGGAGGAGGACATCTTCATATCCAGATGGGCTGAAGGAGGGCATCCCCACATCCAGATGAGCTGGAGGATGTCATCCCAACATCCATATGGGCCAGAGCAGGGCATCCCAGCATGCAGACAAGCTTGCACTTCAACCTGCAATAGATACAAATCTCCATTCCAGAGAAAATGCATTTTAATTATGCAAACTCTATGCGCATTTTTAAATTTAAAGGGAGGAAAAACAGGCCCCTGCCTTATCTTTTTGTGAAATCATTATTCAGTTTGAAATGCATGGATAATTAACAACATTATCATGCAAATTTAAGTGAATTGAGCTCCCTGAATTAAAGTGACTTCACCTACCTAACCGTAAGAGTTGCAACACAAAGCTGTCGCAAGGCAGCTCTGAGCACTGGTTTTAGTGCAGCACTGTAAGAGAGGGCCTGTGGGAGGGCATCTTCCGGAAGAATGAAGACGGTATCTTTTAGGAGGAATTCATCCTTAGGAAACCATTGCCAACATTATTTTTCAGACTGGGCTGGAGTTTATACACAGAGCCACATGCACAGGAGGAAAATAATGACTTATTGAATTTAAGCCAAAATTTCAGTGCTCCTCCCAATGCTCTTTCTCCCTCGTCTCACTGCCCATGAGGCACATCAGCCCTTCGTCAGTGGTAAAAGCAAAGTGAAAAATTCTTACGTGTTGCCTCTGAACGAGAGCCATCAAGCTTTTTCAGGATTGCAGCTCTGCAGAGCTCTCATGTCAGACTTACAGTCACATGAAAGATATCCACCTACTGAGATCAAGTTGTTTCCACTTCCTGGGGTTTTACAGTGTCACATCTTTGACTGGAAGGTTTCAGACATCAGTGCTTGAAGAGGATGTGCACAAACAGCTCCCCTTGTCAGAAAAGGACCATGTTAAGGCTCCTTGAAAAACAACCATCCCGAACAGACCCTGAACGCTCAGGTGATTTTTCCAAAGAGATTTTGGGGTTCCCCCACCATTAGCTTTGATAATGCCCACACAATAACTTTGATCTCTGTAAAAGAGTTACAGATCGTGCTTAGGAAATACCTCAGCTCTTGTTCAGTTGTGGCTTGTGTGGGGTGTCCCAGTCATCCTTCCTGGATACTGATGGGGATGTCTGGCATTCTGTCATTGCAGAACAGTGCTGATCGCAGGGACGCAACATCATGGCTGATTACAGACACTGTGTTAATGAATGTTGTCCTTAGAGAGTCACAAACAGCTAAAACTGGGTATTTTTTCTCCCCAGATGTCTATAAACTGAACAGAGGCCTATCTGGGACGAGATGCTTTGTTACTGCATTTAAAGTGTCAAAACCGTTGTCACATAAACTCATATTTTACTGGTATATAAACTACTTAGCAGTATCACTTTTGAAAAAGGTCATAAATGCCATATAAGTCGACAATTTTAGATATGGCTTTGAGTGGTTTTTAGATGCATCACCCTCATTCTCCTCTCCCCTTGCATATCTTAACTCAAAAACATTTGACCCCAGTGCAGTATTCAGAAAGCTTTAGATGAAAGAGGAAATAATGTGCTGCTTCTTAGAGAAGCAAAGGGATCCAGGAGTTTCCCTCTCCCAGAAAGTCACTGGAACTTTGTTTGCCCAAGTGACTTCAGAAAATGGGACTTCAAAGCCCTTCAGAATTGTACAGCTGAGAAAAATAAAGAAAGGCTGCAACTACCCTAAAATTCTAAACCATTTAATGTTTTTTTATAGAGCACATTTCCATTTATCAGCTGTACACAGCGCTTCAAAGAGTGAGCAGTGGTGGTCAGTTCGTCTGCCCATCCCTTCCTTCTAGTTTTGTCTCCCACTTGTTGAATCTTGCTTTTGGTTGCACATCCATAGAGCCAAACTTACTTACATTTTCCTACGTGTCTGCAGAACACCAGCCACAATGCCTGAGCCCTCTAGGTTCTACTGTAATAAATAATAATAATAATAGTAGTAATAATAATGATTCCCAATGTGGACAGTGCAGTGAGGCAGCCAAGAGCCCTACCATGAGCAGCTTTGTAGTCTGACATCTAATTACTGGTGAAGAAGAGGGTGGAGGAAGACCGGCTATAGCAGGGGAAGAGGGAAAAGCTCTTGGGAGAAAACATAGGTAGACTCGCTGTCCTCACCTGTGCTTAATGAAGATATTGTGACTGAATGCCTTTAAGGTATCACTCCAGAGAACCTCCTTTTGTCTGTGTAGACTTTGTGGTCCCTTTCTGCAACCAAGGGGTTTCTGCAGGCTGGTGTAGACCTCGAAATGCTCCGAAGCACCAGCAGAAGTCATGGGAAAACAAACACATAGGGACTGTTGTGCTGTTGGGAAAGGCTGGGAGATGGGAATGGGCTGTACAGGGCAGGTACAGGAAGTCTGCTGGGTCCTGAAACTCCTTGATTTATCATCCCGGTACAAAGCATCTGTCCAGCACATGGTCAGTGGACATGACACATGTAAGAAATCCCATATGGAAATCCAACAGCCTGAGACGTAGAGCTATATTTATGACAAGGGTGGTTCCTTTCACCCTGTGTTTCTGCAGGGGGCTGAGCTGCAGAGCAGAGAGGTGAGAGGGAGGTCGGTAGGTCCTTTTGGTTTATGGGAAAAATCTGCAATTTTGGAGTTTGTTTTCCACTCTGAAGCAGGTAATAAATTTGTCATGGATTATAATTCCAAAGTTGTTTAACTTGAGGTAGATCAAAGTGTTTGGTGTCTGTGAAAGCCAACATAGGCTGTTAAAATAATCCATTTTCTGTAAGACTGAAAGACATTGAACTGAAACATTCCAAAACAGAAATTAAATTTCTTGTTACCAGTTTTTTTCTGGGTTTTGTCCAAATCGAAGCATTTCTGCAAGAGAATTCATTTCTCAGCATTTCCAAGCAGAATACACCAGCCCTGAAGTTCCCCATCCCTGGTACTGTTATTGCATCACTGCCAGAATAGCCCCAAAGCATCCAAAGCTGGAGAAGTTGGGAACCTGCAGTTGCTTTTGCTGGCAGCAGCTTTTGGAAACAGTACCCGTATACTGATGTAGGATACACTGGGATTGCCTGGGATACCCAGAGCCCTGTTAGTGAGGCACATGTGGATGGCTGGTTACTGTTACCGCAGGCAGAGCTGGAGGGCACTTCACATGCAGCTGCCTCTGCGCAGAGCAGTGTCCTGCCAGGCATTTTCTCATCTGAACAAATTACCCCAAAGTACCCCTAAACCACTCAGTTTCCTGGAAGGAATTGGAGAGACGTGATGATACAGGTTGCTTTGTGCTGAGCTGACCAGAGAGCTGCTCCTGCGTGGTGCGGGCACAGCAGCAGAAGGTGAGAGGCAGATGAAGGCACGTCAAAGACAATGATGTTCTGCAGTGACATGTTGTCCTGGAGTGTAAATGAGGAGCTGGAAGGGCTCAGCAACAGTTCAGCACGTGCTGACAGCAGGGTCTGTTTGTGCATCGGGAGCCGGAGGCGACAGCCCAGCCTGCAGGACCAGCTGCCAGAGCGATGCTAAAAGGTAGTCTAAAAATAAAGTCCTTATCAGGGCGAGGAGGGCCAAGTATTTCATCACTCTGCCTCGACTGATGACTAGCACAGCGCGGGCTAGGAGGGTTTCTGGTTTGTTAGGAGCTGTATGGTGATTCACAGTTTGCTGGGCTTGGGCAAATACCTCCTGTTGACTTCAGCCTTGCAGGAATGTTGGTGTGACCGCTCAGCTGCGTTGTCCCGCACTCGCTGCTATCTCTACTCCTTGTAATGCAGAACAGAAAACACAGCGTTTTATAGAGAAAGCACATAAACACCATGGAGTCGTGGCTGGGCCAACACCTGGAAGAAGCAACAAGTTTGGGGTTAGGTGCTCAGCTCCCCCTTGCCCACCTGCCCAGCAGGAAAAGGTAAGCAAAACATCCCCTGCAAGGGAAAAGAAAACTTCACCTCATCAGTGTGACTTGACTGACTCTGTCCCCAGCATTTCGTTGAACACAGGGGTAGGTTTGAGTCTCCCAGCCCTTGCATCCCTGGGGCACAGTGAAAGGGCAGGGAGAGGAGGCTGGCAGGGGCAGAGCATCACCAGGGTGAACCCACCGCCCCTGTAACCCTCACCGCAGGCAGGGCTGGCTGCTGGCACAGGGCAACTTCCAACCCATGTGTGCACCACACCACGACATCCTCCATACACCTTGTGGCACCAAGGGACAGCGGCTTGCACCCTGAGGCTGCTTTTACAGCGGCTAACCCAAAGAAGAGCTCTGCAGCGCGGCTGCGCTGGGGCTCGCCCGGAGCCAGAGGACACACGGATGCAGTGGCACGCTCAGCGCTGCCGTGCCGGGAGCCCTCGCCGTGGGAAAGGCTTTGATGCAACCCCATCTCCCGGGGCCGCCCGCCGGGCTCCGCTTCCCCTTGGGTACCCGATCGTGTAAACAGCGGCGCGGCCGCACACGCAGAAGCCGCATCCTGTCAGCCCCTTTTGCAATCAGCGGGGCCATCGCCTCGGCCGCAGCGCAAAGGGGTTGCGACATATGGGGAGCAATAGGGCTGTGTGGGGCAACGCAGGGCTGGTTCCGTCAGGGTGCGGCGCCGGCTTCTTTGCACCCAGGCTTTTACTCTTCAAGTGACTGGGGCTACGTGCATCAGTGGATGGTTTCTGCAAGTAATTCTCCTCTCCGCAGGAACATGTATCTGACTTTATAATTCGTGCGTGCCTGGGAAGTTCAATCCAGTCCCACTGGAGAAGCAAGCTCAGTGGGAGTTTATTTATTTAAAAGAGTGCATGCAGTAGCATGGAAAAGAAGTAAAAATCTATTGGAAGCCATAAGTCTTAATCCTAAATCAGCTTCGCCTTTCCCAAAATACAGTCTAGGGAAACTGCTTGTAAAACGTGGGTTCCACGGAGCCTTGGCTTTAGCAGTGCAGTCCCTTCAGAATGATGTTCTAGTATAATAATTAAAACATTTACAAAATGAAGATAATCTATGGCTGATCCAAGTTTCTATGGAAATTTGGAGGCTATGGTGTATGCAGCTGTTCCCAGCTAATGCAAAGGTTGGCTGTAGCTCTACTTCTGAGCCCATTTGTAACTTAGGGGATAATTTATCTGTTCTGTTTACACAGTTCTCAGCTTGCACAGCCCTGGAGTGCAACGTTTCAATAGTTCCCAAGTAAAAGCCTATCTTATGCTCCCTGCACAGCCTAAGCAATTAGTGTTCTCAAACTCAATGAGACATCTCTGCTGAAAGGTGTGGGTGCTTACTCCAGTGCTGCAGACAGTGCATTGCATGAGGTATATCAGAACATCAGACACATCAGCAGAAGCACTTGCTCATGCTGGCCGATGATACCCACAGATGCTCGCTCTAATGGCTCTGCTTCACATCCAAGGTGCTTACCTCCAGTTTGTTCCCCTTTAAGCTCCTGCGTCCCTCACCTGATGCTGTTGGTGCTGGCCTCAAAACTGACA
This sequence comes from Loriculus beryllinus, assembly GCA_039877255.1. NCBI lineage: Eukaryota > Metazoa > Chordata > Aves > Psittaciformes > Psittacidae > Loriculus > Loriculus beryllinus. The sequence continues at coordinate 6,989 of JBCJKH010055696.1, read as the reverse complement.
GCAGTGGAAGGAGCTGGCACAGAGCTTCTGCCAGATGTTTGGCTGTTGGTATGGGTCCGTTCTTGTGCCCTTGCTCCTGAACTGATGGTTCCTGCTAACAGGTTTTGGTGAAACAAAAGGTTAACAAATCAGGTTAGATACACACCAGAGGAAGCTGAAAAGAAGGCAATTCCCCCATAGGATGAGGCTAGCATCTCGGGGGTAGCCAAATATTTTATCTAAAGCCACGGGCATTGTTACGTGAGTGGCTGTACTTGTACTTTTGTATATTGCATATTGTACTTTTACAGGCACATCAGAAGAGGGCATTGGGTGACAAATCAGAAAGGCAGAAACACCCAAGAAAGGATCTTAAGTGCTATGATGTAGGACTTCTGGGGCTGACTCCACTACCTGGTACTTTATAAACCAGGCTGTTAGAAAGCTGCATCTGCTTGTGGGGAAGCAGAGAGCAGGTATTTCCCACCTGGTCATCGTCGTGACATGAAGATGTTGTACATTCACAATCTTACCTGCACTGGGTCTGTAGCTGATGTAAGTAGTTTCCATTTTGCAGTTTTCAGTTGCTAATGAAGAAAATATTAGTAACCCCTAAGCAAAGAAAGTCCACCCATAGAGCTGCACTCCAGCAGCTACGCAATGGCCCCAGGGTGCAAAACCTTCAAGTCTCATTGAAACAACAGCATGAAAATCTATTTCTTACAAAGGGAGGGGAAAACTGACAGTCAGGAGTGCACAGAAGAAAATCTTTCAGCTGAAGCAGTGCTGGAGGTTCCCATCTTGAACAAATATTTAGTAGCATTCACGGAATGATTCCCATAGCATCAGTTTGAACTCAAAGGCAGAAAGGCTCAGTGCTACACAGTGAGAATTAGAAAAACCCACCAGCCAAAAATAAGCCAAAGCACACAAACCCCCCCCAAAGCCAGTGCTTTAATTCCTGATGGCATTTAACCGCTGCAGGACAGCTGAGTTAGTTGGGATGGAGGTGGTGATGGCTCGGAAGTGTCACTGATGTTAGAGAACAGCTGTATCCAGAGGCCCTCAGTCAGTTCTTAGTAAAAATTGTTTGCAAATATACACATCCCATAGTGTCAAAGGGGCCTATGACAAAGGTGGGGAGGGACTTTTTTGACAAGGGCATGGAGCAATAGGATAAGGGAAAATGGCTTTAAACTGAAAGAGAGTAGATTCAGATTAGATACAAGGAAGAAGCTCCTCCTTGGGAGGGTGCTGAAGCACTGGCACAGAGTGCCCAGAGGAGCTGTGGCTGCCCCATCCCTGGCAGTGTTCAAGGCCAGGTTGGACACAGGGGCTTGGAGCACCCTGCTCTAGTGGAAGGGGTCCCTGCCTTTGGCAGGGGTTGGAGCTGGAGGAGCTTTAAGGTCCCTTCCAACCCAAATTAATCTGTGACTCTATGAAAACACAAAGGAACTGAGAAGCTAAGGCTCACTTTATATGGCAGGCCTTCACTTTTGCTTGCCTCAGCCTTCAGCCAAGCCAGAGATGAAGAAGACTGGGAAAAACTTCTGTGTGCTCAGGGCTTAGTAGGATCAGCAGCACCACCAGAGCCCCGCTGCTCTTGTAAACACTTGGAGGAATAAGCATTTCCTGCCATCCCAAGAATACTAATTTGACATTGCAAAGGGTCGTGCCAATGGAGAGAAACTCTGCTGATAAATCTGTGTACAGGGCTTGTGGACCTGTATCACTGCAAGGGGACAGTCACGGCACTGTTCATGGTACTTAGTTCCAGGGTTTACTTTACAGGGGGTTTCAGTGCTTATAAAAGATGTCCTCAGCAAAGGAGAGGTGTTGTGTTGTTTTCTTGTGGACATATGGCTATACATATTCTGTAGTGCACAGAGATGTAAGCCAGGCTGAGACCAACCTGAATCCCTCCACTTCCCTGAAGGGCAGGACCACAGCTCAGCTTTACCCCCAGCAGACGCAGACACTTGCAGATGCTGCGATGAACAGCAAGGCCCCATCCACTTTCAGGCTTCCACTGACTTGCAGCATTGAGAGTAAGGAAGGGGTTTTGATGTGACACAAGAGTGATTTCCTAAGAAATGACAAGATTTGTGGAACCGTCTGTGCTGAGGGGCTGTTTGCAGGAGCACAGGTCTCTCTGTGTCCATGCCAGTGTTTGCAGTAATAAACCACTTGTTTGCTCGGGTGCATTCCTTATTCCCCGTGTTGCTAAGTCACACAATCATGTCACTGTGGAGCATCGATGATTTTCTGTAGTTCGTTGGGTGCTTTGGTCCCCAGCAGACCTTCTGAGCATGCAGGCTTCCTTAAGCCAATGTCTTAAATTTCCAGGTGGATGTTAGCTGGATTTCGGTCATTGTCTCACCTGCAGCCTGGTTAGGCTGTGAAAACATGCCCAGCGTATGGTTCTGCTGCTGGATTATAACATGGGTCACCTCCATCAGAGCTGTTCCCTCTCCTTTGTGGATCAGGAGGGAGGACAGAGCTTTCTGCAAGCCTGCCATCCCTTCTGCATCTCCCAGCTCTTCACAGGTCTGAGGGCAGGAGGGCAAAGCCTCATCCATAAGGGATAGTTCTGGAGAGATTTGCACAGAGCTCCAGGCAGCATGAGGGGGCTAAGAAGCAGGAAGAGATTTGCTGTCCTTTCTGTGTAAGTAGTGCTTGGCCTGTGCTGAAATACTGTGCTAAATCAGAGATTTACCCCAGTGCCAATTCTGCAAGAAGAGAACCAGGTCCTGATTGCAGGTTGGCTTTAACATGCCAATCCTGTGCACAGGCAATTCAAAGGTTTCAGTAGTACATCGGTTTCCAGCAATCCTGGATCGACATCATTCCAGTTCCCCATCAACATCGTGCTGAATGGTAACAAAACAAGAATTAAACTTGGATTTAGCTTAGATTAACCAACAAGTCTCCTTCAGCACCTTAAGAAATCCATTAGAAAGCAATTTTGCACAGTCTGCTTGCTTTCTGGTTTTCAGGACACAAGCTCTCGCCCTTATGGCCAATCCTGTTGTTTCTGTGATGACACTGTTTTAAACTGAGAGCCTAAAAAGCTCCACATGTGTTTAAGTCTCTCCCTATACATATAAAAGCTTTGAATTTTTGTTTAAATATTATTATTATTTAAATTCTGGTAGGGCATTTTCTTTGTAACTCCTGCTGCTACACACATTAAACCAGTTCTGAAGTTAAACAGCAATTAGAGCAAGCGTTAAGATCGTCAGCTGCTCAGGTCTATTAAAGCAGAAACTATTCTTAAAGCAATCCAAGAAACACATCCCAGCCGGCCAAAGACAACACACCTTCCTCGTGAAGGACAGGGGTTTGTGCAGTTACAAGCAGCTGCATCAGACCACTGAGCTCAAGGGGAGCCCGAGTGCCAACTAATAATGCAGCTGCGATGTAGACGTGTTCTGGGAGCAAACTGCGCTCCGGTTTGCTTTCCCAAAACAGAGGAGTTGTGCACAGTGTCCCACTGTCCTGGGAGCATGCACACCCATCAGAGAGAATCAAGGGAAACCTGCTTACAAACAGCACAATGATGCCAAACTGAAACCGTGACAAGAGCTGGGATCCAGGAGTACATGGGTTTCTCTTTTGGAACCAGCCATCCTTGCCCCACGTGGATCTGGCTGGGGTTTCCACTGAAAGGGAAGATCCTTCCTCTGTTGTGTACAGAAGACAGGGCACATCCTTCACCAGGCTGCAGTACTTGCAGTGCAGAATGCACTCCTGATTAAAAATAACCACAAATTCCAAATTAATTTACAGCTAAAAGGAAGTTTAAATCCTAAAAATGTCCTTTTCTATCTTCCATTAGTCCTCTGGAAATTTAATACAAGAAAATCTCAGTTGAAACTTCTAAGATGTTTTGATTCACCTTAATTCTTAAATATATCCTAAGTCCAAGGGCAGTTGTGTGATGTTCATCCTATACCATCTTTCAGGCTGTACTGCAAATTGCAAGGGTTGATTAAGGAGAAGTCTGCATGAACACCCCTTCCCTTGTACAGCCACTCTCATGGACCTCCTTCAGCATGGTGGGAGCCTGTAGCCATGGTGAAAGAAAGGAGGGTTTCTGGTGTGAAAACCTAACTTTACGATTACTGCTGGTATCATAGGCCCTCAGAAGATGCCTATTGGGAAGGAAGGAAGGCAAGAGTAGGACGTGCACATGCATGCAGGGCACACCAGAAGGGATGGGTACTGAAGCTAATGTAAACACAGCCCTCCTGAACATACAGGTTTAAACATTTGTCTGCATTTCTTGAGCTTTTAAGCACCTGCATTTAAATAATTCACACCATATTCTTTCAACCCTATCTCTGTTTTAACATCTCTTGAATTAAGGAATACAAGGGTAACACAGCGCAATATTTTAAGCTATTTATTTATCTACCTGGGGCCCTGGGTTTGCCTCCTGCTGCCTTGAGCAGGTCCCTGCCACGCACCAGCTCCTCAGGGTTTAGTTCTATGGTCTGCATCCATCTTCCCCTCTCCTGTTTAATTGACAATTTAAAAAATGCTGATTTTACCATTTCCCTCTGAAATGAAACATGGAAAGAACTCATCGGCTGCACCAACACATGAGATAAAATGGATGGAGACTGCAGAACAGCAAAATAATAAAAACCAAAGACACCAAAACCACCTTTAAAACAGAGGAGAGCAGTATTGGGTAGGGAAGAGATAAGCACCTTGTTCTATATACTCCTCAAGTGCATTTTCTTTGGGGAGAAAAGATAAAATAAGAGTTCTGGATCCTAATACTCTCATGGGAACATTAGAAGATCATTACACTTGTAGACTTTGCGTCTTCCCTAGTCCATTAACAACCCATTCCCACACCTCATGCAAGATTTCCCTGGAGACATCACCCTCTTTCATCACATCTGATATCTAATAAAGACATAAGAGAATTTAATAACAGACTGAACAGGGGAGACTTCTGCTCAAACAGTCAAGGCTGCTGCTGATGCGTTGAGATGCTGCGGAAGGATAAGAGTGACCAGGAAGCTGTGGGGTGTTTAGGTTTGGAGGTCATGCTGGTGAAGCCACAGATATCACCCCAGCCACCCCAAACTTTGTATGAAATGAGGCACAAGACATTTCTCCAGCCCTTTCAGCTTTGCCTGATCAAGTCGCATTCCCTGTCACTTGGCTCTACACATTTTGGAGGGGGGATACCTGCTCTGAAAGACCTTGAGACAACACAGCAAGTGAAGGAGACCGAAGTGGTCAGAGTGAATTTGCACCCAGTTTAATCACACTTACTGCGTTTAACAGAATATTCCTGGGTTGCTTAAAGTATCTGCTGCCCTGCTTGAGAGAGCAGCTCCAAAAAGTAGTGTTTGGTCTCCTGCTAAAACAAGTATTGCGTGAAGAACACGGTGCTTTTATGGCCCTGTGAAGAACACGGTGCTTTTATGGCCCTGCTCTCCCAGCCCCGCTATAGCCTCCACAGCCAGATTTTTCAGGAATGACCATTGGCTTTGTGTGCGCAAAGTGAAGCACCTTAAGAAGTTAATTCTTTTTCTTTTCTTGATCTGGAGATGAGCAAGCGTTTTCACAGCAGCCGTCTTGAATAAAACCACCTCAAGTGGGAAAGTGAAAAACCAAGGCTGCAAAAATACCACATCACTTCTGAAAGCTGTGGCAAGCTACAACAAACCACACTGACCTGATGGCTGGGCCTTGAGGTTCTTATGGGGGTTGTTCATGCAGTGCCTGCCGTGTCCTTTGTCAGTCAGTTCTAGTGCATCTTTTACAAATCCATGTTCACATATATTCGTCTTGCAGAGTTGTGCTGGGACATCTTCTATAAATGCTTTTGTTGCTGGTGGCAGGTGATTTGCTTCACTGCAGATTGTCCATGATTCTTCTCAGGTGCTTGTTTAAATAGAGAAGGGAATAAGCAAAGTACAGACAGATGCTTGGTTACAAATATGTTATATATATACACTATAAAGTAAATATAGGTAAGAAATGGAAGATGTCTGCTGAGAGCTGAACCAGGTACCCAAGGGATGTCAACTGTGCCCTTTAGAGCTCAGCTCTCAATTTTGGAACTATTTTACTAAGAAGGAGAAACATTCAGGATACACTGGTAGCTGCATCAAGGTTATTAGTAAGTAAAGAACTTAGAACCCTTTCACTGCCTCTTTCTCACTAAATATGTGAGTTTGGTTTTTTGCTACACTAAAACCATCTCAACTTCTTAACTGTTTAATGTAAATTGCCAGATTTCTTACATGCTTCAGGAGATTCCCTCCAGTATGGAGTACAGTTGAGATTCATTTCCAAGCTGTTTTCTTCCAGCAACATCACTCTATTTTTCTTGTTCCTTCACAGCTTCGTTGCTTCCTGTTCTGGGCTCTCCCCGCTTGATGTCCTCATTCTGCCTATGGAGACCCATTTGCATGGATCTGCTGCATCATCCACTTGTACAGCTCCAGATAGGCCCCACCACTTTGCTGCTGGAGCAGGGACCCACAAGGAAGAAAACGTTTGCAAAGTCCAGAAGTAATCTTAGGGAGAAACAGGGAAATGCTGAGTGTTGGTTACTTGGCAAAGGCTGCGCGTTCGCTGCCGCTGTGGAAAACACCTGGAAGGCACCATTAACCCAAGGCTCATTGCTACAGCTTGGCTTGTGTCCACACCTAAGGACCAGCACTCTCTGAAGGGCAATGGTTGCCCTCATGCTGCGAGCTCCCTGCAGAGCCCCACAGACCCTGGGTCAATAATTATTGTATCAGGAACTTCTTTTCTTTAAAGTTTAAATTCCCCAAGTGATGGAAGGACGGGGTGGCAGCCTGCCAGCAGGATGTTCTTGCAGCTGGATGTGAAGGTGTCCGGGGTTCTGCAGCATCGCATGGAGGTTGGTGGAACATGATGCCTCCTGGGATGGTTGGAGGATTGTCCAGGGTAGAGTTTGATCCAGCTCATGACAAGTTCTTTGGTCTGTGCAGCCTTGGAAAAAACAACACTGACAG
>JBCJKH010055695.1:3479-17138 GCA_039877255.1 Loriculus beryllinus | reverse complement strand
TGGATAGGATCTTTAGCAGCCTGGTCTAGTGGAAGATGACCCTGCTCATGGCAGGGCTGGTGGAACTGCATGTTCTTTAAGGTCCCTTCCAACTCTAACCATCATATGATTCTATGAAGTTGATGTGACGGTGTTTTCAAATGTGGATTCTGAGATCATCTTGCTGAAAGTAATCAGGGACTTTTAAGAAAAACAGGGCCCAACAAAATTTAGCTGCAATAAAATTGTCATTTGGGTTTTGTTGTCCTGTCCTGCCTGGCCCACCCTGCTTCTCAGGCCAATACTTATTTTCAGGCTTTTGTTGCTTCCAAACTAAACCCCATAATCTCTGGTTTCCAGACAAGGAGTAAATATGTTCACATTATTTCACTTTTTAGATAATGTAACACTGCAGCTAGTCAGTTTGTCATAGAATTTTGTTTTAGCTTTGTCCTTGACCTGTCCCAGTTAAACTGTGCAACTAAGGTTACTACTACAAAAATAAAGACATGATGAAAAAAATGGGTAGTGTGCATTGCCAGTACTGAAGTTATCAGGCTTTTAACACTTGCTTTATAAATTTTGGAAAAGTTTGGTTGGGTTTTTTGTTTTTTTTTTTTCCAGTGTTGATGCTGTCATTTTCAGGGTAACACTCTGCAGCCATGCCTTTCTAGGATGTGGAAAAAAATGTTTGTTCTTAAAGATAGACTAAGGCACACCAATAGTTTGACCCTGTGTTTATTGCTGATGAAAGTTAAATGTAGCACTATGAAATTTTGTCTGCCTTGGTTCAAATAGTTTTTACTAAGCTTCATGTAAATAAGTCATAGTGTGTTTTAATACAGTAAATTAGAAATGATACCTTGTGCTTGTGTAGCTGCTTTGAAGATCCTGAAGTGCTTTTATATTCTTAATGTAATATTTATTATACTAGAATGTGTGTGTATGAGGGGGAGGGGCTCGGAGGGGGCAGGGATTGTGTTCTCCAGTGTGGGAGAAGTATAAACTGTCCTGTCAAAAAGACTTCTTGTTTGGGTTTTCTTTTTTTGTTTTGTTTTTATCTGGAAAAGGTATGTCATTGGGTTTTGTTTCATTTTGAAAGGCTTGGAGTCAACAGTTACTGGACTTACTGTGTTGTTAAAACATTCTTTCACTTTCTTTTTCCCAGGTTGTACTCTGTATTTCTGTTGATGTATCTAAAGACTATGAACAGGTGGAGAATGTTCTAAAACAGGTGAGGAAGTACCTGGTTCGCTTATGTATCTTAAGAAGCTTATCTCTGTGTAATGTATTTCTAATGGGAATAGTTTCTTACAATGATTTTCCTCCTAAAGATCTTAACCTCTTTCTCCTCTTTCAGGCTCAGGAGAAGCTTGGACCAGTTGACATGCTTGTAAACTGTGCAGGAACGTCAGTTACAGGAAAATTTGAGGATATTGAAGTGAATTGTTTTGAAGTGAGTGAGCATGCTCTTTTTTTATTTTATCATATGATTTCTTTTTCAGCCATTCTAACAATTAGCTTGCATTTGTATGTCTTCACAGGCTTTTTAAGAATAGTGATACACTTGATCTGTGATAGCTGCCAGAATTAGATCTGTGAGGGTTGCCTCTAATTTGTGAGGATCGCCTCTAATTTCTCACCTAGTTATTGGTCCATTGGTAGGGCAAAACAATGAATTCTCCCTCCAGGTTAGTGTCAAACCTCAAGATGGCACAAGGCCTGGCATGTATTTTACAGTTTAATGTACTGTGAATGCCACTGAATTTCATATGGTCTCACTTTTTTTTTCTGATGAAGATTTTTTATTACATATTTTTAACATGTTTAAGAAAAATTCAGCTGTTGTCAGTGTTCAATTCAGAGGTGCAAAATTTGTTTGCAGATTAAAAAGCTGCTGCTCTGATTAGAAGACCAAAAAAAAAAAAATCTCACCTCAAATCCTTCTATGTTGGTTACTTTATGCTCACAGCCCTCAGGCCCTGGGTCATCTACAAATAATGCTGAATAATCTGAAAATACTAAATAGGCATAATTTTACAGTAAATTTGAATAATCCATTCTATTGTTTGTATAGACTATCAATTATGGTTAGGTCTTCTAAGAGTGGAAATTAAATACTTCCACTTATCCTGCCAAAGATTAAAATCTCTGAAATGCCTAAATATGTAGAATTTTTCTTCTTTTAGAAAGCTCTTTAAACTTTTATTTCCGTATGTTTTCATATATTATGTGTAAGTGGATTGTTTTTTGGACATTGTTTAGGTTAGATTTTCCCTCAAATATTTTTTTTTCCTTGAAGGCCATATGGTTTAGAGTATTATCAGTATCCTGGATGCTATTACGTTTTGTTGTTAGACTGGGTTTCTTTTTGGCTTGAAGTAACATTTTTAGCTATAAACCAATTTCTTTTGGTAGCTGATACAACAACAAATCTAGTGAACCTCATTATTAAAACCAACTGAAGTAAGGAGTTTTGATAAATAATACCAAACAGCTAAAGAATTCTTAATATGTGGCTCAAATACCATATTAATATCGTTTGTGCAGAGATTAATGGCAGTCAATTATCTGGGTAGCGTTTACCCGAGTCGAGCAGTAATTGCTACCATGAAGGAACGAAGAATGGGGAGGATTGTGTTTGTATCATCTCAGGCTGGGCAATTAGGCGTCTTTGGTTATACAGCTTATTCTGCAACAAAGTTTGCTCTTCGAGGGTTGGCTGAAGCCCTGCAAATGGAGGTACGTGTGGAATAATTTCAGTATTTTAGATTGTGAACAATTTATTTTTCTTTCAACTAGCAGCACAGCACGTTTTCATCTAAATAGGTCTCTTTGTCTTGTGCAGTTTTGTCTGTCTATCTGCTATGTTGGCCCCCTTTTTTTGGCAGCAGTACAGTCCTATTGCTCTGCGTGGGGTTGCAGAAGCTAAGCTGATTTCAGTTCCATAAGAGGGGAATAGGTTGAATCCATTCCTAGAACTGAAGGTGACCACATGCGCAGGCATTTTTTTTAATCTTTTATTTTAACTAAAAGGACTTGGTTTTTAAATCTTTTGAGTAAGTCTTTTTCAAGGCTCTAAGTGCAGAATGATATTGAAGATTCCATGGATGCATGAGGGGCAGGCCAATGATTCCCAGCTTCTTTATGAGGCCATGGTAAGTGGTATGTGAACCCTATGAGGTGATAGAAATTGCAAGCTAGCACTTGTGAGTTATCCCCCGAAGAAAAAAACAGACCAGTATTGACAGTGGTTCACCCTTTTCAATTTTGGTATGTGTGAGCTTTTTATAGTGCAGTAATCTAAGCTTATGCTTAAGTCAAGACTGAAAACCAACTAAACACTGTTTTCATTGTTCAGTGGAAGAAGGTTGGTAAGTACATTGTAGTAAGACAGGTAAAGTTAATTTGAAAATTACTTCCCTTATTCTTCTGTTATGAAGATATATTTTTTTTGGTTGTTAATTGTTCAGATATTAAGTGCTGGTGTTTGGTTCTAGACCCTTGCATAGTCTCTGTTGTTACCCTGTTCTGTTCAATATAGCTGTATTCCTTGATCCTGAATGTGGGGTGAAACTGCCTTTAATCACTGCTGGCCTGCCAAATAGAACAATGGGACTGCAGGGTTTTTCAGACTGGTGACGGATATTTTTGAGAATACTGACTTACACAAAACTAAAATTAGAGTGTTTATGGACCTGTGATGTGGTATTTCAGTAAGTGTTTTCAATACAGAATGTTTCATAATATAAATAAAAATGCTTAGCTCTGTACAATGTTTTGCTTTATCTTAGCACTCTGAATATAAAAGCTTCTTTATTTGTATTGCAATACAGATTTGCATTGTTGCAGTTTCTGAATAGTAGCACAGTAAGTGATGTAATTCTATGACACATACAAATACATAAATAAATGCAATCCTTGACATGAGACCTTACATTTTTTTTCCTCTCATTTTCTGCATTTTTTTTTCCTTCTGTATCTTTAGACTTTGAGCCCTTGCAAGTTTATACAATGGGCTGAAAAGCCTTGTGACTTGAGTATGCATCCTAAAGATACCAAATTTTCCTTTTACATTTTTGTTGGTTTGCCCTCATCCAGCCAACCGTGAAAAATGTGTTGACATCAACAACAACAAAAAAACGTGCTAATAAGCCTCAGTGAAAGCCTTTTTGGCCTCGTGATTATGAATGTTGAGTATTGGTTTTGGCAAAGGTGTTAGTCTCACTTTAAAAGTGAAATTAGTAAAATCACAGAGCTATACTACTTTCATATTCCTACTAAATGTCTTAAAAACTACTCAGGTTTGCTAAATTATTTACATCAACTGCAAAGCACTGAAGTATTTTTATTAAACAAAACAACGCAACCATCTTTTAAAATCTTAGCTGTTTTGCGTTTTTATTTGTCAAAGCTGAGTCTTGCAAGTGCTGAATACATAACCCTAGAAGCAATTTAAATTCATGCTTGCTGTATTTCTGTACAAGAGAAATTAATGAAGTTGAGGGACATGTAAAGGCTGTAAGTACTAAAGTAACGTTTACTTTGTAACATGCAGGTAAAACCTTATAATATCTACATAACGGTGGCCTATCCTCCAGATACTGACACACCTGGCTTTGCAGAAGAAAGTAAAACGAAGGTACATTGTCCTTCAGTAATACTATTATGTTTTTAAAGCTTCACTTTGTAGTAAGTAATGCATTTCAGATTTCATTTACTTCCATAGTACTTTTGAAATCAGTGCATATTGACATTTTAAGAAGTACTTTTAAAGACTTAAATTTTATCAGCTTAACTACTCAGAGTTAAATAGCTTGTAGGATAATATTGCATATTGTTCTGGCTTTAAAGGGAAGAACTACCTACTTTTAATAGCTGAAATACTGCAAAATCTTTATGTACACAATGAAATTATTGTTGTGGAATGGCAAACTGTGAAACCACTATTTGTTTTGATATCATAGCTAGCAAGCCAAAAATAATATCCTTATGTTGTGTCTTTGATAATATGCAGTTGTTCTGGTAGATGTGACGGATCAAAATAAACCTCAGTTCTTTCAGTAAAGTCTACAAACTGTCCATGCTTTATGACTATATGTAATGACACAATTCAGTTGACTAGCATTAAAGTAGGAAGTAAGCTTTTCATGTTTGTAGTGAAAATGACATTATCACTTTCCAGAAGAGTGTCAGCAGTAAGGCCTTTTCCATTGGGCTTACCTTGAAAGCTTTGACTTTCACAAATTTAGTTGCTTCTCATCATGTGACATGTCCCTGCACATGACCCACATTTGCAAAAACTGTATTCAGGCCTGCTGTTCAGGCTGAAGTATCACGTAACCAGAGAAAAATGTGTTTTATTTTTATTTGCATACTGTGAACCAGAAACCTGATATTTAAGGAGATTAGCCTTTTCAAGATGGCTCTTCATGTATGATAGGAAATTGGGGTTGTATTGCATTTTGTCTTTTGCCCTTTGTGTAGGAGTCAGTAGGGATGGTATAACACTCTTCTTTCTTGATCATTCTTGATACAGGTATTCTGTATTATGGAACAAAAAGCGCCAGAATTAGACATCTGCAAATACTTGTATAGCTTGCATATTCTCCGGGGTTTTGTCTTCCTTTGTAATAGCCTATTTCAGGAAATATAATCAAACAAAATGCACTGTTCATCCAAGATTTTTGTTTACAAGAGATTCAGTAAGATTTATCTCATTAGTCAAAGAGATAGGATCATAGAATCACAGAATACTTAGGTTTGGAAAGGACCTTAAGGTCATCAAGTTCCAACCCCCCCTGCCAAAAGCAGGGACACCTCACACTAAACTATGCTACCTAAGGCTTCGTCAAACCTGACCTTGAACACTGCCAGGGATGGAGCACTTGCAACTTTCTTGGCCAACCCATTCCAGTGCCTCACCACCCTAACTGTAAAGAATTTCTTCCTCATATCCAATCTAAACCTCCCCTGTTTAAGTTTTAACCCGTTACCTCTTGTTCTGTCACTACAAGCCCTAATGAGCAGTCCCGCCCCAGCATCCCTATAGGCCCCCTTCAGATACTGGAAGGCTGCTATGAGGTCTCCACGCAGCCTTCTCTTCTCCAGGCTGAACAGTCCCAACTTCCTCAGCCTGTCCTCGTATGGGAGATGCTCCAGTCCCCTGATAATCCTCATGGCCCTCCTCTGGACTCATTCCAACAGTTCCATGTCCTTTTTATATTGAGGACACCAGAACTGTACACAATACTTCAAGTGAGGCCTCACAAGAGCAGAGTAGAGAAATGCCAGATTGCATAACTCCATAAATTGAAGCAAGTTTTTCCCAGGTTGGTTGGGCAAGCAGTGATATGTGTTGGGTTGTGATTGAACGCCCCCCATACAGCAGCCTGGCATGGCTAAGCAAAATCTGGATCTCCCATCAAATCACTAGGTAAAGGAGATATGGGACTCGGGACTGGAAAAACTGTATTATCTGGTGGTTAGGAGCAGATTCAGGCAACACAGAGTCTATTCCCAGTTTTGGTCTGATGTCTGATCCATGCAAAGTGTCTCTTCTTTATTTATAGCATTGCAATAATGAATCTAGTCTGAAGCTAATTAAAATAACATGAGATACTTTCCCATAACTTCCTGGGCCTCAGATCAGACCCACACACATACCTTGTAGATTTCTACCTCATGTCTGTTGTGGGGTAAACACTAAACCTTCATCCTCATTCCCTTCTGTTTTGATTCTGTTTATTTACCTAAGGAAGAGCCTCCCATAGACATCAGCTGAGCAGTAAGGGGCAGGCAGCAGTGGCACAGTGGTGGTATTGACTGTAACACCACAGCAAACAACACCACAACACGCAACTGAACTACCACTGGTCACACTTGGCCTCTCATGCCAGTGAGAAAGATCAGATCTAGACAGCTCAACCATCCATTTGTTAAAGAACCAGGGATTCTTTTGGTTTTACACTTTTATTTTTAAATCCGGATTTAGATTGGCAGCCTTCTCTTCGCTGCATTTTTCTTCGAAAAGGGGGAAAGTTTCTTCATTTGCTTATGCATTCTACCAGCCCAGCAATGTATATGGCATCACTTACTGCACTGATTTTATATTTTTCCAGGACCAAGTATAGAAGCCTCTGAAGAGATCAGCAGCTGGGGAACATTTTGGATATCCAGATTCCTAATGACCCCAGAGTAGTATTCCCAAACCTCTTGGCAGTTCCAAATTTCATGCCAAAAGTTGCAGGCATCTGTCTTACATTTTGAACATTTGTCATCAATATTCTTATTTAACTTAAACATCCGCTTAGGGGGGGTCATGTATTCTCAGTGAATAAAATTAGCTGCATGTAACCAATCTGTGAATTTGAGTTTAATCATAGAGCTCCGGTCTGGTTACAGATGTCTTTGTCCAAGGACTGTAGTTTACTACCGAATGCCTTCCCCATTAGCTTTGGGGTTATCAAACAAGGATTTATACCATGTAGTAACCTTTTTCCTTTCTAAATACATAACTGAATGCTCTCACTGGGGGGATTAAATTCAGGCTTTCTGAAAGACCTACAGCTGGTTATCTCCTTTAGCAGTCACTTTGCAATCCACACTAAGGTGAGGGGCAGGGCATGGTCTCACTGCCTCAGGAACACAGCAAAGATCAAATTGCCAACAAAAGTCACAATTCAGTTCCTGCTCCACATTTCTCCTGGGGGGAGGAACAAGGTTGCCACCATCTATTTTCTGGGTCAGTTTATTACCTGCTCCCATCCTCTCAGCTGCACTGGCTAAAGCTTTGGGAATGCTGAATCAAAGCTCCACTAGCTCTTTCTCCTTTGTGTCTGCCTCTTCTGCTCCATTGCTTGTGCTGCCTGCCCATTGCCCTGTGCAGGTGCAAGGAGGAGGTGTGCAGATGAGCCTGTGGAAAATGACTGCATTACCTCTCTCTTAAATATTATTGTTAGGATGTGGTAATTGGTCCCAAACTCCTCAAATCATTCTTTGTATCATAAACATCCTGCACAGATGTGATTCCCAGTTCTTCACATAGCAGAAGTTAATTAATTCATCACTGCAGTTCATTTAAGCAGAATGATAGCTTTGATGTGACAGTAATGGCAGTGTGCTAGCAGCGCATAAACTGCAAACATTTTAATTAATATTTTTATTTGTAACATATCAACATTCCAAAGGAAAAGACAGAAACAAGATCTGATATTCAGCCTCTGCTCTCCATCCTGGTGTAAATAATGTCTGTTTGTATGATGTTTAGCCCATAGCATATGTGAGCCATCATGAATGATGACCTGTTCTGCAGATGAAACTCTAGTCCATAAGCTAGACTCTCCCACTGTCATCATTACATTCAGCACCAATCCTTCTTAAGGAAGAAATCTGTCATGCAGCTCTCAGATCTAAAGTGTTTGATTGTAGTTCCCACATCTCCAGGAATGTCCAGGAATAAGTCCATTGTATTATGTGTAAAACCAGCTGATTTTGATGAAGAATCAGTAAGAGGTAAGGATGAAATGAATCCGTCTCTGCTGTAATGATACACCAGGTTTTCTTTCCCTGAAAGACATTGAATTCCTGAGTGAACACTGAGTTTCCCTGTGGAGTGGCACGGTCTCATTTCTCCTCAAGTATTAGGAAAGATGATGGCCCCAGAGAGCTTTGAGCTACACAGTGAAGGCCCGAGGTACCAAACTGAGTCCAAATGACATGGTGAATACTTGCTGTTTATTTTTCCTGAACCTTTGTGTTTAGAAAACAATACAAAACTTTCAAACATCTTTGAAATACTGGAAAGATGTAAATATGTGAATCCTTGTCTTTAGAAATTGCTCTGGATGAAATCAATTAATTTGCCTGGAATTAATTAATCTGTTGTGATAATAAATTCATGCAGAAAGTAGAAATCAAAGATCATGAAAATTACTTTGCTAAGGGATACACGAGGAGCTAAATGACTGATGTGTGTGAGCTGTGGAACAAACTAATCCTCCTTCAGGTAATCCTGACATGTCTTTCAAACGACATACTCTTCAGACATTCATCACCAAACCAGAAGTGTTGTTACTCATTACAGTGGATTTAATTCAGTTCTGGCTTTTGCACTGTCTGTATTAAAAAGTTCTCAGGAGCTGAACCAAGGCTGCTCAGTGCAGTACGTAGGCATGTGGAGGCCAGAGGAACGTTGTATTTATCTTCCTCAGTCATCAGGGCCTGACAGAAAAGCACAGACCTGTAATTTGGGAAATAAGCCTCCACCAGCACTTAGCTGGCTGACAGGGGGTAGCTTTCTCTTGTGCATTATTCCACAGAAAGCTTTCTAAGATGAGCTGGAGCTACATCAGCAGATGGTTTCCCTCTGCACTGTCACAGACACGGTACAGCCCTCAGTGTGCCTCAGACAAAGGCCAAAATTCTTTAAGATCCCATCTGGGAGCTGTCTGGACTCACACTATCAGCCGTACCTGGGAAGTGTCTGATGTTTTGTACCAGGTATGTGCTGTGCTAGGCTGCATGACAACCTCTTACATCCCAAAATGGGCTTTTCCTTTCCCCTCCCTGTTTCCCTGTTGCCCACTCACTGCCTGAGAACACCTACTTGTCTCCCACCCACAAGGCCCTTTCCTCTTGTCCCATCCACAGCAGCACATGGATGACCCATGTCCTGGGATGTAGGGTTCTGGCCTACAAATCTGTATCTGCTCCACTGGAGATAGCCCAAAGTTTCCCATCTCACTTGGTTCTCTGGGGTGCTATTTTTCTCACCTTTTTTGCTCACATGGTACTCTTTTTCCATTTCCACTGTTCCAGGCTGTTCCACTTTCTATCAATTTACTGTATAGTCATTAGAATGAAGCATGGACCCTGGTGACTTTAATATCCCACTAGCAGTCTCCCTGCTGAGTTTAAAGCCAATCCCGCATTTTCCTCCTTTGTTTCTTTCACCTTTATCTGTCTGTGACTAAATGCAAATAAAATCAGAAGACAGATTTCATGTTGTCTTGATTTCAGAGTAAGAACACCAGCAGCTCTACTGTTATATATAAAAGACACAGAACTCCTATTCTTCCCCACTGTGGGAAGAAAGGAAATCTCTCAAGAATCACTTTTATTCATTCTATGGCTCTCAGGAAGAGATGGATGCCACATACTAATTTTTCTGAGGACTGAGGATTATTCTATACCCTTCCTGATGCTTTTTTTGTTATCTTGAGCACGCAATGGATCTGTGACTTGAAGCTTGATGCTGAGACACCTGAATTCTTACAGGCATGTAATCTGCTTGGACAAGGAGCAGAAAGATCTAAACTCTCCTCCACATCACACCACTGCAGCCCAGCATCCCTGAATTGGCCAGAAGCAAAGCGAGAGGTCTCCTGACACAAGGAGCAGATGTGAGCACTGTTTTGCCTTGACAGCCATCCCATCAGGGCTAATGGCCAGGGCAAAGGTTGGGGGGCCCTGCTGGTAGCTGCCCCATGGCAGCTGCTGGATGGGGTGATCAGGAGGCCTTCAGCTGGGGTCTAGAGGCTCAGTGAGGAGCAATGGGCCTGTCTGCAGCAAAGTAAGGTCCCAGAGACTCCTGAATGAAAGGAGCTGTGAGTATCAGTGAGGATGACATAAGCTATCATGGCTCAGGAAACCTATCCCATCCTTCAAGAACACCAAGAAGCTCTGCTTTAAAGCCTTTTATTTACTTTGTATCATCCACACATTCCAAGATTTCTCCTATTTACTGAATTTAATGTTTGGCTAGTCATTTTGTTCTGTAATAAAAAAATGCTTTAGGGATTGGAGGTCTTTTGGTATACTGCCCTCACAAAAAGTTTGGAGCAGCCTCACTTCAAACTTCTTCCCAGTTCAAGTCCCATCACAGCTTTCAGCAGGGAATTGAAGAGCTGGATACATTTCTCCTGTCTCCACGCTTAGCTCACTGTCTAGATTTATGTCGGCTCAGAGAAGCTAGGATAATTTAAAAGCTGGATGTTTAAAAAGCTGGAAAATAATGCAATCTGTTTCAAAAGAGCCCAGTGGACCTGGGTTTCAGTACACGTGGGGTTTGTGGTCTGGACAGGGTCTGTATCTGCTCTCTTTAATGTCATTTTCATGGTTGCTAGGACACTGCCGAACTTCCAGAGACTTTTCAGGCAATCTCAGTAGTCTTCCCAATCCTGCCAAAAACTGGTCTCAGAATTAATGTATTTTATCTCTCAGCTGTTGACTTTTCTTTTAAAGCTGCTAGACTAAAACTATATCAATTTTTGTTAGCTGTGATAGTGACTTGGACAGGCAAGCTCTAAGTACAGTTTGGATGCCCCTGGCTAAGGAAGGTATTTGGTGCTGCATGGATTCTGGAATGCTTTTGAATGAAGTTACTTGTTCTCTAATCTCCACTGGAGACCCCATAGCCATAGGACTATAACAGCATCTCCAAATCATAATAACATTCCTGAATCGAATCCTTAGGCTCTCTGCTGAGGCATGGAACAAAGACAGGTATCTATGAAACTGACATCGCTACCTTTAGCAGACTCTCTCCCTGCAAATGGAATACGCTCAGGGCAAAGGATGTGTTCCAGATCACGTACTTTGCCTTGCAGTGTGAAAACTAACCTCTCTCCCGTGTGGGGCCTTCAACTCTCCTCTGAAAGGCAGTGTGAGCAAGACATTTGTAAATCGGGATGTGGCCACTTCCTTCTGTCAAAATCCTTTCAGTTCTGCTTCATAGCTCCAGGTCAGTTTGAAGGGACGAGTTGGGCTTTGCTCTCCTACATCCCGGCAGAGGGAGTGTTTTCTCTTGTAGGTGGGACAAGGCAATGAAATAATCAGGGGGCAGCTGGCAAGGAGGATACAGACATGGGCTGTCCTGGTCTGCAGGTCCTGGCGCACCCTGGCACAAGCGATGGGGTCACTGCAGCTCAGCAGCACTGTGCAGACACCTGTTAGCAAACATTATCACCCTGAAAACTGAAATATGAAATGTCAGTGCCTCCTCGGACACGTAGTAGCTGAATTTCAGCTTTGGTCTTAGGTGTTTAGCCTGGGACTGAAGAAGAATTTCCCTCTTCTCTGTGTGGTGCTACTCTCTTTAAGATTATTTCAAACTTGTCAGGTTGGATTTCTTGTTTTTTTCTTTTCTGAAACTGGTAACCGTAACTAATTCTTGAGTTTTCTGATCTGTAGGAACTTCATTGCCTTGAATCATTGAGCCATGGAATGGTTTGGGTTGGAAGAGACCTTAAAGCTCATCCAGTTACAAGCCCTCTGCCATGGGCAGGGACACCTTCCGCTAGACCAGGTTGCTCCAAGCCTCATCCAACCTGGCCTTGAACACTGCCAGAGATGGGGCAGCCACAGCTTCTCTGGGCAACCTGTGCCAGTGCCTCAGCACCCTCACAGGGAAGATGTTTTTCTTTGTATCTAATCTTAATTTCCCTTCTGCCAGTTTAAAGCCATTCCCCCCTTGTCTTGTCACAACATATCCTTGTAAAAGGTCCCTCTCCAGATTTCTCGTAGGCCCCCTTTAGGCTCTGGAAGGCTGCTACCAGGTCTCCCCAGAGCCATCTGCTCTCCAGGATGAAATGCGAGTGTGACATTATGCCTGCAGTAATAGAGATGATTTACATGAATGCTGGCCTTTTTGGTTGACAACTGCAAAGGGTGAGATGCCAAGGCCTGTATGTATTACAGAATGATGTAATTTTCACACTGGGATCTCTTACAACACATGACATGAGTTTCCATGGCACAGATTAAATTATTAGTAGATAAAATAATGCATTAAGTAAATGGAAACAGTTAATTGTGTGAGAAGACCAGGGAAAAGGTTGCAGTCAAGGACTGTGTGATTTGTCCTGTCACTCCTCATATATCTAGTTAGCTATGAGCACTTCTGTTGCCTGTTTGAAGCTACTTGAGAGCAAACTTTGAGGAGAAGATCCACAGATATATGAGTAAGGGGAGAGCACTTGCAGTCGCACAGACCATGTGCTATGCAGTGCTCCTTTACTTGGGAGCAGGCAGCAGGGAAATAAACTGCTTTGGAAGTTTTCTCTCTGCATAATGATGGAGAGAAGTTATTCCAAAAGGAGGTGTAGAACTGGCCAGCATTAGGAGAAAAGGATCATGGTCAGCCATGCGAGAGTTTCAGATAAGTGGAAGATGATGAGGCAAGAGAGAAAGGTCAAAGATCTCATGGAGGCAGGTCATTACAGACAGTTCTGAGCGTGGTATTGGGGGCAGCAAGGGCAGATGCTGTGCTTTAGAGCAGTTTAAAACAAAACTGGAGAAAAGCTCCAGATGCTGGCTGCATGAAGTACTGCTAGGGCTCCTTAGGAGGACAGGGTGATGAGGTGATAATGGCAGAATCAAATGAAGTCAAAGACCTGTTCCTTAAGAGCACAGAGATTAGCTCACACTTTGTTTTGAGGAGAAAGCAGCAAGTGAAAATGACAGTGTCCATATTTTGTCTATTTTAAAGGAAGGCCACAGAACTGAACCAAATGGAACGGTTGGAACAAGTCCAGAGGAGGGCCACAAGGATGATCAGGGGACTGTAGCATCTCCCATACGAAGACAGGCTGAAAAAGTTGGATCTGTTCAGCCTGGAGAAGAGAAGGCTGTGTGGAGACCTCATAGCAGCCTTCCAGTATCTGAAGGGGGCCTATAGGG
>JBCJKH010055694.1:59971-61429 GCA_039877255.1 Loriculus beryllinus | reverse complement strand
TGGAATACCAAAGGTCAGGTGTTTCTGGTCATCTCAGTGATTGTTTACTAATTGCTGTTGCAATAAGAGGACCAAGGGGTTGCAGCCAGGTTCATTATATCAGAAACTGCATGACTGTACCAAATACAGGATCCTTTTCCCCCCAAAGCCCTGCAGCTTGCTGAAGAAAGAGGGGGTTTGTGCAGTGAATATCATGGAGTCATTTTTGCTGTACTTCAGAGGGTAACTAATACTGCAGCATCACGATGCAGCTCCCTTCAACAAGAATCTGAAGAGCTAAGGTGACTACAAGCATTTCTAAAGGGATCTTAGAAAAAGAGCAGACCTGCCAGAGGAGATGATACAAGTGTGATTCACTTCTCCTTCAGAAAAAAGATTTTCAGATGCTCTAGTAATTTTAAAAGAAAATTAAAATTCCTGCAATATGCTCATTAGACCACAACTAGTGAAAGATGAAGAACTTGAGATGTAGAGACAATGGATTCAGCCCCATGCTCAGCCATTTATTTTTGGCTAATTAAAAGTGTAAGATTTTTCTCTTTATTATGTACTGTTTGCCAAGTTCATTATTTGCTCACCCATAAATCATCATCTCTAGCCAAAGGTAAATCCCCTCTCTGTTGCGAGGCTGCTGTTAGTTTGTGTCACAAGCTCCATGTCTACAGAGCTGCTCCTTCCACCAGCGCTGCAGGAACTGCAGGATCCCAAGACCTTGTTGATTATGCAGGAACTGGAGTAAGAACACACAAAGCACTGCTCTTTTTCCTGCTTTGGCCTGCATCTCCCCAGCCTCTCTGAAGTCAGTTTGATCTCTGTTAATCCTTCAACATCCGTACCTATGGTGTTTGGGAGCTGCCTGGTACAAAAGCCTGTTCTCTACCAGAATGTGCCACTGCAACTTCACATTCAGGTGAGATGGAGAGTGCTGTGATGCCCAGACTAGTGAGGCTCATTTCAAAGTATGAGTGAGCCCTGGAGCAGGTGAGTTCCCTGGAGAGGGTGGGAATGATGAGCAGACTTGCCTCCACCTTGCCCTGGTTTCCAGTAGGTCTGCTCAGTAGTAAAACCTAAGGAAAGAAAAGCACCAGAGGAAACCTGTGATGAAGCAGGAGAATCGCCTAAATCTTTCCTCATAAACAACTCCCAGAAATATCAGCAGAGCTTTAAATCCATATTCCTCTCGCCTCCTTTCAGGTCCTTCCTCCATAAAGCTGTTTACAATCACCTGGGATGCAAGAAGCAGGAGAAGCATGAAGAACATTTGGCTTCTGCTATGGAGTCACCATTCAGGAAACCCTAAGGAGCCCTGCACAAGGAGTAGTAAGGAATATCTAGTTTGTCCATATAAAATCATTCCTTGACACTGAAGCCTTCCTTTAGGAAGGTGCCAACAAATTTACCAAACTTTTTGTAACTAGCAAGTTATTGAGTGTCACTTTAGTACAGTGTATGTGGAAA
>JBCJKH010055694.1:24971-54971 GCA_039877255.1 Loriculus beryllinus | reverse complement strand
GCCCTGCCTGCAGCGAGGGTTGCCCTTCTGATGCTGGGGTCCCCATGTCCCATGTGATGGGTGCTGCATCCCCAATGGACATCGTGCAGAGGAGCATGCTGCCAGTGCTGTGGTGCTGGCCACATGTGCTGCTGCTCTGTGCCACGTGCCACTGCACCAAGCAAAACTGATGGCAATGATGCTGCAGCATCCTCCCTCCCCAGGTAGGATCTCTGTTTCCCTCCATCCCTGCACCACCACAGACCTTCTTCACCCTTCGCTGGGCAGCGTCTATGCTGCAGAGGGGTTGGGTAATCCAGTATTTACTGTGTGTTTCCCCCAGTGATTTCCCTCTGAGCACAGGGATAGGAATTATAATTGGCTTGGAGCAAGGAGATGGATGAGGCTCTGCCTAACCCAGTAATGTTAATGGGGATGTCCTCTGATGTGCTCCCCATGCCACTGACCACTCCTTCGGGGACACAGTGTTGTTGCATCCCTGGGCACAGAGTGGGATCCCCTGGATGCAGCAGTATCTGTGTCTGCATGTATCCCAGGAGCTCCCTTCTAAACAGTGGCCCTGTCTCAGGGTGAGAAGCCTGCAAACCACCCTGTTCCTTCTAGCTGGAATTGGAGCTGGGAACCACAGGGAGGATAGGTACCTTTCCTGCAGGCAGGATGGGAAGTGGCTGTGAGAGCCTGCCTGCTGCTGGGGAGTGTGCTTTAAAAGAGAGTTCATAATGCCAGGTTGCATAAACTCCCCGATGTATCCCCAAGGAAGTGATTTATGGATTTGAGAACAGCCTGTCACCTCGGCTCTGTGTGCATTTGTTTTCTCAGTACCCTTCCTGGTGCTCCTCATCTGCAGAGTAACTTGGGAAAAGCCAGGGAAAGGCACAGAAACTACCAAGATCACTGGTCCAAAGTGCTCTCACTGAGGTGGTTTTGATGACAGCAGGTTCCATCAGGGTGCTTAAAAACAGGAGACTTTTGACCCTGACAGCAACCTGTGGTACCGGGTACCATCGCACTGGGGAATGCTGTGTGTCCAAGCAGGGCTGTGGAATGGGGGATCCAGCCCTGGGTCACTCTGAAGCAGTGTGTGTGCTCCAAAAATGAGATCTAGGCCACATGAAAGCCTTCTCTTTATGGGTTTTCTCCTTTGGTTGTTTTGAATCTCCTTTCTTTGTTGCTCTTTTTAAACTTGTTTTTGATTTGTTATTCTCTTTGTGGGCCTCCTTTATTTTTATTCTACTTTACCAAAAGCGCCTGGATTTTATTCCCATCCCAGCCTTATTAGCATTTTGGTCTTTGATCTCTTTTTAAAAGGATTTACACCACAGTTTTATTATTCCATTTTCCAAAGTGTATTTTTACATAATCTACAGAAATGGCTGAGACAAGAAAACTTTACAGGAAAGAGAGCTGTTCCCTGCAACGCTGCTTAACTGGGGCAGGTGAAGGTGTTGTGGGAAGAACCTGCCCAAAGCATCTTTTGCTCTTCCTGAAGGGGCTTTGCAGAGCTGCTCCTAGCTCTGTTGGAGCAAGGCTGATGCCCAGCAAGGGGCAGAGCTGGGAGTGTGGGGGAAGCATCACCCCATAACCACAGCATTGATGGTACCCTTCTGAGCATCCTGCATCCCAATACCTCTCCCTGCTGCATCCTCAATGCCAGGCATCCCCTGCCACATTGCTCTGAGTACCAGGTTTGGACTGGGGCTGCCTGTCCTCCTCCACCCAAGCAGCACACTGCATTCCACACTGAGCAACCTTTAGCATCTCTTTGCTAGGAATCACTTTCTAATGAGCACAACAAAGTGATAACAATTAATGAGGAAGCAAAGCATTTATTTCTGAGCCCTAATTAACATTATCCCAAGCATTCTCTCAATGCTCTTTTGATGTCATAAAGCATGCTGGAACTATAAATGAGCTGTTCTCCCATTAACACTGCCATGCCCCCATCCCCTCCCTCTGTTACTCAGATATTAACCAAACCACTACATTCACAGGAAGTTAAAGGCCGCATCTTTATTCACAACAAAACAAGACAAACAATCTGCAGGTGGATTTCGCTGTAATGTCCCAGCATGGAAAAGCATTAAAATACTGATGCCACAGTATTCAGATAGAGCATGTGGTGTGGATATGCTCAAGGGCTCTTCTGCCAAGTGGTGGGGTTACTTAGCCTCTACAAGCTTGCGTGCAGAAGTGTGTCTCCACTGTCTGATCCCTGTTTTTGAATGGGAAAATAATTCCATTCTCTTCCCAAGCCAAACCATCCTTATGAGGAGGTGAAGCTACAGATCTTCTTTCCCACCTCAGAAGCCTGAACCCCACTGGGTTCATGCCATGTGGAAATCCCCCTTCATGTCCTACACAGGCTCTTCAGGCACTGCTATTGCTCCTGCTCCTGGCTGCTGTCCCTCCCATGGAATACTGTGTGATATGTCCTACAGACTACAAAATACATTCCAGGGTGCAAACAGGATCCCAATAGCCGTACAGATCCTTCCTTTTTGAGACTTTTTTATCATGCTGCCACCAGAACAACATCAGGCTCTGAGGACAAGCCCTGCAGCCTGGATGCAGGAAGGAATGAAGTACAGTATTACACAGCAAAGTGCTTCAGCAGCACCTGAATTAATGTCCCTTCTTTCATGGGTCTGCAATAGTGAAATTGCACGTTCCTCTCGGAATATGATACGGAGACACACAATTTCCTGCCTTACATAATTCAAATCCATATCTGTTCCAGCACAACTTGCATTTGCCCTGCAAAAAAGAAAACCTGCATGTCCATGCCAGGCTGTTTCACGGAGATCAAGTCACTGCCAAGACCGATTGTGTTCAAACACAGTATCTCTCAAGTATTTATCTGTTTTATGTGACTTATCAGGTGCCAGTGAAACCTCTCTTCTTGACGGGGTAATGCAGGCTTGAAGGCAAAAGAAACCCTCTGGGTTATTCCACATCCGTTACTAATCCACCGAGACGCATCCCATCAATAATAATGCTGGAGAGGAAAGGAGCTGTCTCGACAGCCCCTTCCTCTGCTCACACACACTCAAGCCGCGGAGCTCCAGGTACTCACAGAGCAGGAGGTGGTGGATAAAACATTGGTCTGGGTGGGAAGAGGTCCGATCTGTACAACACGGGAGCCTGTGCTCAGCAGAAGGGAGCCGATGGGAAGGGAAGTCAATCCTTGGATCCTGGCTGCTTTTATACACCATCCTCTAACTGTGCTTCTACATGAGAGCTGCCACTTCCACTATTCCCCCAGCGCACCTTAGCAAGGAGCCGTGCTGCAGCAGAGAAGTGCCTTTTCCTCATTATTTGGCTGAAGATGGGCATAGTATCATCATTTTAATGTGCCTCTTCCCAGGAGGGAGGCATGGGGCAAACTGTACCTACTGCTGAGCAAACCAGGAGCAGCCCGGGCTCAGCACCATACCAGCCAGGGGACAATGCAAAGTCTCCAGCATTCCTCAGCCACCGACAGAGCCCTGCAGGCTTCTGGCACCCCTAAAACCTCAGCACCAGCAGCACAGAGGTCTCCAGCGTTCCAGCATTGAGGAAAATGTGTTAAATTTGCAAGGATTGAGCAAGAAGGAGAAAATTGGTGATAATGTTCATAAAAGGAGAGCTTGGCTGAGCATGCAAGAGGAGCTGTTTCCCTGGACACCTGGAAATTAAGGACACCCAAAGCTCCCCATGCAAAAACACCCTGCCCGAACAGTTTGTCATTAACTCCCATTTAAAAAAAAAAGAAGGAAGCTGTGCAAACCATTAGGAAGATAATTGGTCTCTGCTCTGTATTTCAATAAAAGCAAGGGACAAAATACCATGTATGTGAAATAACTACTTTAGGATAACAGCACCCGTCACCTTGACAACTCGGTCAGAGGTCTCAGCGTGGTGGTGCCTGCTCAGTGAGGTGTGAGAAATAGAGGACGCCGGGGACAGGGGGAAGATACTTGTCTGACCAGCGGAGATGTGAGGACCACAACAGGCTGTTAGCTACAGCATTTCTAAACAGAAAGCAGCTTTCACAAGGAAACGTTAGAAAAATAACCCCTGTGGAGCCGGAGGAGCAGTGGTGTGAGCAATCCCGGCTGAGCTCTGCAGTGCTAGTGCTGGCTTGGCTGTGACATGCGGTCACAGAAGAGTCCAGAGCCTGTGCCAACAGAAAAGCTGGGTGCTAAACTGCACAGGGTGCCAGCATCTGAAATAGGGGTTCAGCCCATCCTGGGGCTGCAGGTTCCCCTCTGCTCACCCCGTGCATCAAGTGCATGAAGCACCTCTTTTCCCTGCCTGGATAACCCATGGATGTGCACGTCGCAGGGACACGGCTCCACCAAACATGATCCCAAACACCCCAACGCGTAAAACAACATAATATTGCAAACAAAAGGTGACAACATAACATACTAATATGAACAGACATGAAATCAATGGGAATTTCTATTTAGGTAGGAAATCAATAGGAATTTCAAGGTAGGAAAAAAGGAAATTACTTACCTTTAATTTGAGCTCTCTCCAAGTCTGGTTCTCCATAGATCGGTGACGGAGGCTCGTGGGGCTCACACGAGGCTGAGGCAGCAGGAGGCTGCATGGGCTGATGGTGATGGACCTCTCTGGCTGCACCAGGGCCATGTACCACCCTATCAAGGTCCCTGCCCTATTCCACGCTGGTGGAGATGAGCCCATAGCCCAAACCATCCTGTTGGTCCTTGGCATCTCTGCCTGGTGCACAGCAGAGCTTCACCAGAGCCCATCAGAGTCAAGCCAGGTAGTTGCAGAGGGTGTTGCACAAACACCTTAGGGGCTGTAGGGTTACAAAGGGGAGGATTGTGCAGTGGCAGTTCTAAGCTTCAATTCCTAGTGTCCTAATCCAGCAGCAACAGCACTTCAGTTCGCAAAATAGGCCATTCTTGGGGAGAAAAAGCCAGTGTGAGGTGCCTGGGATATGGTCGTTGAGCCTGTATCCTGCAAAACAATCATGCAAATGGGCTCACTGTTCCATGCAGAGCCCTTCTGATTTCAGCATGCCTTGGCTGAGGCTCCGAGTTCTGTGTGGTGCTCTTTGGAAGATGAGGGCCTCAGTTTGAGACACTTTGAATTGAGAGATGTTATGAAAATGAGAGATCATTATTTTATTAAAGGGAACCTAGCTGCATCTCAAACTCTGCCCCTTCACTGGCTGAAAATTGAGACTTCTACAAGTATTAGTATTCCACTGAGGACCTCAAAATCACCCCCTGATGTGGTTGAAGGTGGAAACAATTTTAAGCCATTGTTTCCAGGAATATTTGCATGCAACAGCAAACCCCAGTGTACCAGCATTTTGCATTTCACTCATTCGTGAGTACTAAAATGGTCTGCTGCATTTTAATTCAAACATAATAGGAGGGAAGTACTAGCTTTGGTAAAAAGTGGATGAGATTACTTTCACCAAGTGAAAATAGAGCCTAAAATGCAGATGTACCTCTGGCTGTAGGAACAGAAGGCATCATGCCGGAGCTCTCTGACCTTGTGGCTTTTGCTGCCATAAGTTCTTTCATGGCATCCAAATGTGCATTTCTCTTCCTCCAAGCTCCTATCAGCCTCCTTGCAGCCGAGAAATGCCTCCCTTGGCAACGCACCCCACCTCAGTCAGAGCAAAGTCCATCTGGCCCTGGGTATTGATCCTGGGTTGTGTTTCCGCTTTCCTGCAGCCATGAGCTGTTTGAAACGCACATAAACCCCAGGTATAATGGCATTGATTGGTGTAATCAACAAGGGGAGATATTTTCAACATAATATGAACAAAAAATGGAAAAGAACTATGTACAAAGGATTTTCTTGGCAGTTCTCTTGGTCCTCTTGCCAGAGGTCCATATGATGCTCTCTCCAACGATAGAGGTGTTACAGAACTCCTGTGGGGATGGTATCTGGCAAAGTGCTTGAAGAACAAAGCAGTAGTCAAGTGCAGGTTTGCAGTGCAGCCTGGCAGTCGTCCCAGCTTGGACCTCTGTTAGAATGAAACCCAACAACAAATCAGTTCCACTTGCCGAGGACACTAAATCGAGGTGAGCGCCGAATGAGCTAGCAACAGCAACAACAAAAATCCAAGGGAGTTTATCATCTTTGTAGCAGAAGGGACATATGGTAAATAAAATTTAATGCTGCCAAATGGGGAGAGATGCACAATGACCTAAAAACCATAAAGCAAAGAGCAGCATGAATGGGAGAGAACTGGTGCAAGAGGGAGGTACTGAAGATAAGGAAACAACTGAAATCATTACAAAAGCATCAAACGCATCCACAGTCCTGGCAGAGCTGCCTGCATCGCTGGTCCAGTGCCACATGGAAACAAGCATTTACTGTTCTTCTTCCTTTGTTTCTCTCCCATGTATGTATCTCAAGAGCTCGCTTCATTCTTGACTCCCTTAGGAGTGGGAGATGTGATCTAACATGCCATCTCCTCCATTGTAACATTGAACAGCTCTCCCTGTCAAGAGTCCTCTGTATGAAGGGCAGGACTTTCCCCAGATTTCATTGCCTGGTTTTAGTCTGGATTTCCCAGTTCTCTTTTCTGGCTCCTTAACTCAATCCAATCTTTAACTCCCTCATGCTTCTGGGCCAGCAGGGCCATGAGCTTCAACTGTGCTTCAGAGATAGGTGTGAGGCTTATGGACTTCTTTCACCTTTAATGAATAACACCTCCTTTTTCCCACTTTGGAAACTGCAGCCACCTTCACATTTCCCTTCAACACCACGCTTGTGCCTAATTAAGCTCTATTAATACTAATGAACAGGCTCACCATAGCTCATCACTTTAGTTCTTAATCTAATGCCATGTTGTGACACTTGTTCAATGATGATTTCAGCCCATGAATCAAATCATTGTGGTTCAGCCCATATGCCCAGCTCTCTTCTCACGTGGAACCAGAGAGAAGCCTAGTCCAGAGAATAGTAAAACTGGTCAAGGAGCTTTTAATTAAATAAAATAATTAAATTAATATAAATAATTAAATAAAAGGTCTGAATATTATTTTTATGTGTATATACATATATTAGTCCCCCTTCAGTCCCAAAGATTTCATGGAAACAGAAACGTCTTCTTTTCCTGATGTGTTCCCATTTCTTGTCACTCAGTTTTGTAGGCTGATGCATGCTTTTATTCTCTCTATACCTGCAGACTGCTTTCTGTTTTCCTTGGGTACTGGTTTCCCTGTTGCGATGGGCCATAAAGCATTGTGTCTGTGCTGAATGCTGGACCATAACCTCTGCTTCTGTTCTCTCCTTGATGCTGCTGAATTATTCAGGTGGGAGACTCCACTGAACTCCAAAGGCTCAAACAAGAAACATAAAAGTTAGAAACTCTGAGGTTTCCAGAAGAACTGGAAGTGAAAAAAGTATTCCAGCTGGGTTGATTTATGTCTAAAATACCTTAATATACTGCTGCACTGATCCATTTGAATTGTGTTGTCATGCTGGTTGGCAGAAAGAGATGAGATTTTTCAATATGTTAAAGTGTAAATGTTGTTAGAAACACAGTATTAGAAGATTAAGATTCTGACCCTTTACATTCCAATGATCGTAAAAATAAGACTTCCAGCCCATTAAAGAACAGCTTGCTGAGGCATTACACTGAATCACTCCACCACGAGGATGTTATAACCCTGTTCTAGCTTATTCAGAGGCATCTGCTTATGTGGCATCTACATCAAACTGTGAATGCAAATGTAAGTCTGAGGGCTTGGATGTGCTTTAATAAACCCTGCCAGGTTCCCCCTCCTCACCTCTGCGCTCCAGGAGGGGAAGCAGCTCCACAACCACAGGACATCTGCCACCTCCGTGACCAAGCAGTGATGTCCCATCACAGAGCCTGTCCCAGACCTTACCATCACAGGATTTTTTTCTCTCTTTCTTCGCTCATCTTAAATTAACCTTGCTGTGTATTGGCTCCAGGGAGCAGTCAAAATCTGGACAACTCAACACAGAAAGCCCCATTGATTAAAGTTAATTAGGCCTTACTTTTTAGAAGAGCTTAAGACAAGTAGCTGCTCTGCTGTGTGTATAGGGCTGTGTTCCCTTATGCAGTCAGTGTATGCAGTGTGGGGACCTCTGGGTCACCTCGGGCACAGAGTCAGGAAAATGCTTATTTCCACCTAAATATGTAGATCCTCAGGCTGGGCTGGGCCTGGCCTCCCTTCCTCCCTTCTGAGGGGTAGGAAGAAATACCCCAAAGACCCTTCCAGTGTTCAGGACCTCCTGGTCTTCCCTGGCCACAGACCCAGGCTAGTCCCAGGAGCCAGGCTCTGGGTTCATCCCACACCAGGAGAGCTGGAGATGGGCACTGGCTGCAGGCACACAGTCTGTGATCCTTCCAGCAGTGGCAATTATTTAATCTAACGGGAAGGATCCAGGCACTGGAACTTTTCAGAGAGATTTAATGTTTGCACTTGTCTATTGATCCACTTATAAGGTACTAGTATTTGAGGCAAGATACTTCATGGACATGATAATGCAAAAAAATGCTTAACTGTCCTGCAAACATGAAAAATGTCTGGCGTTTCAGACCTAATTCAATAAAGGAGGCCTGTGTTTTTAAGTACTTCAGTGCAGCACTTGCATTTTATAATTGTCCTTCCCTTCTACCCTCCAAGAGTAATCCCAAACTGAGAACCAAGTACTTATCATATAACATACATCAACACAGTTAGGTGCCTCACAGGCATTCATTCCCACTTCGGGCAGCTACATAAAAATTTAAGTAGGAGAAACACAGCAAAATTAAAATGGCCCTATTGGAGTAGAATAAGAATTGTCTGGCCGTCATCCTGTCTCTGGGCAGTGATTGCAAGTATATGCCCAGAGAAAAATAAGAATAAGAATTACAGGCCACTTTTCCAGATATTCCTCAGCCTTCAACAGTTTTAGCTGAAGAGATTTCATCAGATGTAGATGCTTTCTGATGATGATGAAGATAGGCTAAGAAAGTTGGGACTGTTCAGCCTGGAGAAGAGAAGGTTGCATAGAGACCTCATAGCAGCCTTCCAGTATCTGAAGGGGGCCCTTAAGGATTCTGGGGAGGGACTCTTCATTAGGGACTGTAGTGATAGGACAAGGTGTAACGGGTTCAAACTTAAGCAGAGGAGGTTTAGATTGGATATAAGGAAGAAGTACTTTACTGTGAGAGTATTGAGGCACTGGAATGGGTTGCCCAAGGAAGCTGAGAATGCTCCACCACTGGCAGTGTTCAAGGCCAGGTTGGACAGAGGCCTGGGTGACATGGTTTGGTGTGAGGTGTCCATGCCCATAGCAGGGCAATTGGAAGTAGATGATCTTTAGGTCCTTTCCAACCCTAACTATTCTATTATTCTAAGATTAAGATTTTGTTGATTTTTCTTTTCCATAAATGTTTTCCCATAAACATACATATACACCTTAAAATAGTGTTCTTTGGCAAATAATTGCACAAGTCTATTACCCTGTTCATTTTCTTCGTAAAGAGTGATTATTTTATTTGTTTTTAATGTAGTTTCTTCTAACTTCATTTCAGACTACCTTGCATTGGATTTCTTGACCTGGAAAAACAGTAAACAGTTAATGCCTATCCATTCCCTCTTTGCCATCAATGATTCGTGAGCATATATACTTTTTTAGGAGATCATCTTTTCAAGAGAAGAATCCTACTCTGTTACCTCTTTCTGTATGCTACATGTGGTTTTTAAAGTATGCAAAGTTCTTAGTTTTATACTAATGCAAAGTTATTCCCTCAGCTTTTCTTGTTTCTTACTCAATACTGACATTGAACAGTTATACAACTCTTCTCTATAGTAGTTTTTCACTCCAAATCCACTATGTTATATACAATATTAAACTTCCTGTTTTTTCGCTCCTCCCTCCACTTTAACATATATCTCTATTTAAAATTTAACTTTTATTTTTAAGGTATTTAATCCACTATTGTCATTGTATTGCCTTGTCACTCAGTCTTGTAAGTTGTTTCTGGAATTCTATGCTGTCTGTCCTTGTCATGACTATCCCAAATAACTCTGACGAGGAACATTTCTCACCAGCTCTCATCCCTTTTCCCAGATCATTTATGAGTGTTGAACAGCACAGGCCCTAGAAGAGGTCTTTGCAAAAGTCCAGAAGCAGTGTCTCTTGATTGCAGGAACTGGATATTTACTTCTAAGTCTCTGCTACTTTAAAGTGTATTATATCTACCTTCCTTCTTTCCTGCTTATTTCTTTTAACAGCCTTATTTTCTAAAAGCTTTTTTTGAGAAACTTCAGCAAAAGCCTTTTGTAAATTCAGGGTCAACTCCAAATGAGCAACTCCAAGCAACCAGATCACTTGCATTCATGTGTCTGTTCAACAGTAAAGTACTTCAGTAGGTCTGCAAAGCAGAAATTTCCTTTATAAAAGACATTTTGTCTCATCCGATATATAGCGTATTTATCTGAGGTACACTCGTGAATTTTCTAGTATAGTTTATGCTAACTTGCCCAGTATGGGCATCAGTCTCACAGATTGTCTTTTTTCACATCTGTCATTTAACTTCTTATTCAAATTTATTTTTACTGCATTTTGTATCTTCTAGCTCTCAGTACCTTTGCAATATTACGTGAGAGATAGTGCACTACCTCTCATCAGTAAGCTGCTTAATCTGTGAATTCTCTTATAAATCATGAGTTAATGCTATCTTATCTAATGATTTGTTACTGATCATTTTCTCAACACTTCCTTTCTCCTTCAAGATGATATTCCCACTGGAAGTTATTAGGATATGTTATTACACAGCAAGCAATCTTTACCTGTAGTTTCACAAAATACATCAATGTAATGCTAATTAATAAAAAGTCAGCTGATCTATGAACTTCTGACTACTCCTCTGCTGATATATTTGACCTTGGGTAAATCACTTAACCTCTGCACTTCTGTATTTTTTCCCTTCCTAAAATGGGAGTAATGAAATTAGTGTTGACTCCAAAACTGTTGAGCTGTACGGATTACATTCATGGTAGGTATTCTTGTTTATTTGTCACACAAAAAATAATTAAATTTTGAAATAGAATAGAATTTTGGATAAAATGCAGTAAATTTTCATAGTAAATGTCCTACAAATGCATACTTAGGAATTCAAGATATATTTTGTATTAATTATTCAGAAATATTAAAAATAACATTGATATGGTGGATTAAAGTAGACCAGCACACTCACTGCAAGTATTACTTCTTATTGAAGTTACCGCTATTGAAGTGTTAAAAAAATTTTTGGCCTCCTCTTACATTGACATCTTTTCTGCCTTTACGGTGTTGAAGTATCCTTCTCCTTTTCTAATGCGAAATTAATTTGTTCAATAGCTAGCTTCCTACTTAAGTGTAGAGGAGACCAGCATTACACTTTAAATAGATCGCAGTCAAATCTAGTTATGCTCAAATACATAATGTTTAAGTTTAAATGTTAAAGTCTTGGTTTTCTGAAGTAAACCAAATAAGCATGTTCTCAGTACTACTTTTCCTGTTGTTGTATGCCTTCCAACTTTCAGTGTCATCAAGCTCGTTTCTGTTTATGTCTAGTCTTAGGCGCTGTGTAAGTCTTCTACTAATTCTTACAGGCTAGTGATACTTAGTTAAGAACAATCCTGTCTACCTTACTGTTGTTCCTTAACGTGACATTTGAATTATTTTTTTTAAAAAAAGAAATAATGGTCCAAAATATTTAACTACAGTTAAATACTGTATATATATACTGCATATACTTATGGCCCTCTTTGCAGAGATATTGAATTCCAGTGGCTATGGTTGAAATGAAAGGGAGCTCCTGATTCAGAATACTTGTAGAATTAAGATTACTAACGCATAGAACTCGGTGGTGTTTTCTGATTTTTTTATATATTTCATTCTGGTTTCAAAATTTAGTAAATATATATGCCTTACGTAAGATACTATGTCGTCCTATTTTATTATCCTTGTGAAGGATGAATTGTTTCTGACTGTCTTCAGAGGTGAGAAAAATATTTCAAAGCTTCAGTGACAGAATTAATCAAAATTTAATTTCTTTTTTTAAAAAATACCGATGTTTAGAAACAATGTAGTTTATTGTATTTCATGCATACTTTGGGAGGCATACCTTATGTGATTTTTACAAACATCCATTTGGTGGCACAAACAGAAGTGCAGCTTAGTCTCACTCCTACCTGTCTGGTTTGGACAAGTTTGGATAGATAATAGGTTATTCTTCTTTTTTTATCTGATATCTTAATTTGCTTTTTCCAGGCAATAATACTATCTCTTATTATTTTAAATGATACTCCATGTTCTCTTCTGTCTTGTTTCATGCATCTTCACTTTAGATCTTACTCCATTAGCATTTTTTCTGTTTGTGCCTTTTTCTTCCAACTTCTTTGTGACTTTTTAAGGCCTTTGTTCTTATTCCCATTTTTTACTTTTCTGTCTGATACTGATGTCTACCTTTTTAAGTACCTGCATGGTGGCTGTTCTGGAGATATTCTTTGGAAATGGTAATATTTCAGTTGGATCTGTCTCTCAGTATATCTAGTTCTTTTACCGCAGCATGAAGGAAAGATGGCAAAATGGCTATGTGGGAATACACATTAAGAGTTTTCTCAGGGAAATATATTAAATCATATATTAATACAAAAAAAAAAAAATGCCTTTAAGCTGTGGTTTTCCTGATTCAGTTTAAGTAAAAGGAATTTCAAGAAAGCAGGAGGTGGGTTTTTTTGTGACTGTGATCCCAGCAAGGAGGATCAGATTGCAAGCTTCATATTGTGTGCCCAGTGATGGAGCATTCTTAGGGATTCTGTCCCATTGCTATCACTTAAGCTTTGCTTTACAAGAGTAGGATTTGGACCTATCTCAGTAGAGAAATTGAAAAAATAAGTGTCTGAAGACATGCTGTCTAACAGATATATAATACACCACATTTTAGCCCAGAGCCCCTTTCTGTAGTGTGGTTTAAACTCTTAGAAAAATAGTGTTTACAATGAAAATCTTTAACAATCTTTTACCATGCTTGCTAGCAGTCCCTGATTTAATGCTAATGTGACAGCTGAAATTTTAGTGAGAGACACTTTTATTTTCCTGGTAAGTGTTACAGTTTCTGAAAACCAGACACATTTTTCTCACAAGTGTCTCCCTATGTTTGTGCCAGTAGGTATTTGCTGACTACTCAAATCATCTTTTGCAGGTTAGCACATGTCTATCTTACATGGAAATGTTTATCTTCCTTTCTGACATATGTCTCAATGCTCATATTTAAAAAAAAAAAAAAAGAAGAAAAGGAAAACAGACTTTGTTGTTGTTACTAAATGGCTTCCTAATATTCCCCCCAAAAAACTTGCTAGACTTTTATAATGCAAGACATCAATTTCGGATGAGCTTGAATTCTAGCAAATAAAATTATATTTCATACAAAATGCTTTCACAGTTTGCACAATGTGCTCTTTTGAGGAAAAAAAAGACCTGAAAAGAAAATATTGTAATCTCGATAACATTTATAATGTTAGAAAAAGGTGCTAATACATTAAATTAAACCCTGTTGTGTTTCAGATGTGATTTTGGATGAAAAGTGCTTTATTTATTTTTTTTATTTGTTCTAGCAAGATCCATTTATACATCTCTACAAAGTACAAACCATATTATTTCATCTTTCCTGTGGTCACTCAGAAGTTGTCATATATCACACCAGATCTATATTATATATATAGTGTATCCTAATGCCAGTGTCTTAAGCTAGTTATCCTGGAAAGTGTGATAAAGTACTCTTATCTGTGAAAATTAAAAGAAACATCAGGTTTGTATGTTTAAACACTGTGCTGGTTTTCCTATTTTAAGATTTTAAGAATTGTTTCAGAAACATATAGTTCATCTGTTTTCAATAGATGTAGTGACGGAAGTAATCCATTGATCTGGAAATGAACATGGTTCTTTCCTGGTTTTCAGTTATGTTCCTCACCAGGAAAGACTCTGAGAGCAAATATTTAACATGGTATCAAATTCTCCCAGTCAGATTACTAAACTGTTGCTACAGTACCTATTCAATTCCCCAGCTCATTATCAAGCCAGTACTATTAACTTGATGAGATAAGGTATCCTGAACTATGGATGCAGTACTGGTATGAGAGCTTGCTTCCATTACCTGAAAGGCATTTTCTTATATTTACATTTAGCTAAACTAGCATTATGTTTTGGTTATGTATGAACTAAAAAATATGACCAGATTCCTCAGGTTAGTGGTATTCATCCTTCCTACTATTTTGTGTTTCAAGTAATGCATATGCGTTTGAAACTACTCATTGGAATTCAATGGAACAGGTACTCCAGATGTCTCTGATATTTTAGATGTTACTTTATCAGTTCTTTCTTTATGTACTGTTGTGTGGTTAAGCATAGCACTCATTTAGAAATACTGTGGATACCTTGTGGAAATCCTGGAAAAAGTAAGGGTCCCTATAGGTTCCAAGCTAGCAGCAGTCATTACTCTTCAAACAGCCATTAATCTTCAAATAGCCTGTCTCAGACTAGAGCACAAAACAAGTATTTGGAACTACACTATTTTCCTTCGAAACCTCCAACCTAAGCTCACACTCTTCTTGAATGTGGTAAGCAAAGGTATTTATCAGATTTTTGCAGAAGGAAGATAATAACATAGAAAAGTCGTCTTGTAGCCAGCTTTGCTAGCATCACAGCAACCTCATTTCTGACCTACAGCAGTCTTTCATGCTTTCTATGTTGAGACTGGCTTAGAAAACAGTTGCATTTGTACTTTAGCAAATATCCACACAAATTCACAAGACAATTAAATTCAATCTAAAAGTTCACTGGGTAAGCTATTTCTCTTTTTAATAAATTTAGAACTATTAAAGGAAAAGCAAAATATTTCAAAGAAAGATTACTGGGTTTGCAAAAGATTTCTTTTGAAGGAAATGGAAACACTTTCCAGATAACTGTCATACAGTTTAGTTAGCTTTCTTATGGAATTAAATATGCTTAAAACAAACAAGGTCTTTTAAGAGTGAGTGTATAGAGTTAGTATAGTATATTAACTTACACTGTTTTCCATATTGCCCTCTAAGTCAGATGTTGGAGGGTAAGAATAAAAATAATTAAATTTCATGGTCATCACTGAAATACTTTCTTTTCTTCTGAAAGTCAGGAAATATGCAGCTAGATTATTTAACAGATGAGGGAGCTTATGTTACATTTTATTAAAAGTATTTTATTTAGTCACTAAAATGTAAAACCATTAAAGCAATAACTGACCGTGGAATAAAAATAAAATGCCCTGGCCTGTAAGGTTTGGCAATTTCAGTTTATTTTTTAAAATTCAGTTACATTAAAATTTATGCAAAACATGTAGAGGTATTCTTATGTATTAAAAGCTGTTTTCTGGGTTTTCTCCCCTTTTTTTGGTTGGGAGTGTTCCTAGATTCTAGTCATACTTTTGATGTATAATGGTAATAGAAAAGACAAATACAGTCTGAAACTTATTTCTTACAGAGTTAAATATGTATACCATATATTGGAGTTTAAGTAATATCAGCCATAGGAAGCAATTGACCTGCCTAATTTATTCTTAATGAGTAAAGCTACTAGTGATGAAAGGATCTGGGAAAAAATACAGTATCTAGAAGGATGACTTTCTGTACAGTGTTCTCATTTTCATGAAATATCCAGATATTGTCTGAAACTTTTTTCCCCGCATGTCCCTGAAGATAAATTACTACACCACAAATCCCTGTAAGCTACAACCAAAGATAACCAATTCGTTAAAATTCCTTTAATGTTGCCATCAGTTCTAAAAAATAACTTCTAACTGAATATCCCACACAGTGACACAAACTTGGTGCATTTTTAGTCACTCTCCTTCAGCAACTAAGATGTAACAAGGCACATTGTTGGGAGTACACCTTCACAGAGTGTTCATTTTTAATTTTTATTAAGCCTGTTCTCAGTCACCTCTGAGGGTTTATTTGCATATATTTAACTCAATAGTTTCTAGTCCACATTCGGTTTTGATGCCTAATTAATTTTTAAGAAATCTTTACTTCAATTTATGCTTTAAATTACATCAAACTGTGACTGAAAATTATGTTATAGGCTATTAGGTATGATGTGGAAAAATAAACACATAACCTATATTTTTATATTGCTATTACTGTAGATGACTGAAAGATAGTTTAGAAATGAGTGCAAGTGTTCTTGTATTTGTTGACAGTTTATATGCATAAACAATGTAGGTAAAAGGGAGGATTTCAGAACCTCTTTATAATCTCATGTATGTTTGTTTCAATAGAAAGACTGTATCATTATGATGAATTTACATGTAACTTTCATTACATTTAAATCTGCCTGAGCATCTGCTTTAACAAATTTTCATGCCAAATACTAGAATAAGTAGGACTATCTAATCATATACATACAGACATGTGTTTATATATTGATCTCTACAAAGCAACTCTCTGTCTGTCACTGACTTGAAAGTGCAATGCTCAGCAAGTTTTATTTGACTTCAGTCTTGATTTCCATGTCTTTATCTCCTGTCCTTCTTTGTCTTCATCTTTAGCAGTAAAGGTCATTTACAACAAGTTGTTCTTAAGAGCACTAGCAAGTTAATTCTGTAAAGCATTGTCAGCGCCACTGCAAATCTCTGCCAGTAGTAAACTTTGCAGAGATGCTAATAGTTCGTAATTTGTGGTCTAGATACCGTAATCTGAAGCTCTACAAAATAGATTTCCCTTGTTGGTATATTGCATTCTTCATTATGCTCTGCTCTTGTCTAAGGCTGCAACATGTAAAACTTTAGTTTTGATAAACTTCAAAATTTAGTAATCTGCATGAATATAGAAACTCATAATTTGATCTCAAGCAGTTCCTGATTCAGATGATAGTCACGCAACTTTTCAAATATTACATCTTACAATTACTCAATACTTGCAATAGCATAGCACACACCACTTCTCAGTCACAAATACAGAGAAAACAGTCTATTCCAGAATCACTTCCAGTAAACTCTAAGATATAAACTGAAAATATAATTTGATAGATTTTATGGAAATGTGAAAGATAATAAATATGTTCAGTTGCTCAGTCTTAAGTAAATGTTTTTTCTAAATAGCTGTAACCTATATTCTAGTCAGGGGTTACAGCTGTTATAGCTTAATGCCTCTATTCCCTTCTACTAAAAACTAATCTAACCTTACAGGCACTCTAGATGACTCTGATATCTTTCTGTCCAAACGCTCTTACTAGAACACTATAATGATTTTCTGTCCAAATGCTCCTGCTTCTCACTGGATCTGGGTGCAGCTGAGGTAGAAATTTATTATTTCCTTTACCAGTGATTGTGAGCCAGTAGAAGAGCTGTGTATCTAAACGGCACTGGAGGACTGCTTTTCAGTGGGAAGTCACGTTGGTGAAATTGTTAGCTCTACCACAGTGTGGTTATGTGTTACTAGTGTCTTAACTGAAAATGCAGTCCTGAGCACAAGTATGGGTAACCTAATTCATGCTACTGCATGCTGCTGTTGTAAATACTATGCTAGTTAAAGAAAATTGATGAGTGAATGCAAGTAGCAATTTAGAAAACAACAGCTATGAAAAAAGGAGTGAAAACATAGATCCATTAAAGTAAATAGTGTAACTCCCACTGAATTCATCCCAAAGTCAGCTGATGCTGAAAAGCACAGGTTTGTACTGTTTCAGGATACAGTTTCTATAGCTCGCTGTTGCTGTGATTTTTAGAATAGGTGATGCTTTAATGTCCTGTTCGTTTTTTCATACATCTTAAAGTGGTTTAGCTTAAATATCCTGAGAAGTAGGCAGTATATTTTCTCCATTTATAGATATTTGCAAATAGACAAAAGAATTAACAAAAACATTGCACTCAGTTAATAAATTCTTTAACAATTCAATCTGAATTAATAGATTCAGTCTGAGGGGATTTTTTTCTTCACTTTTCCCTTAAAGAAAAAAAAAAAAAAAAACCAAAACAAACCACAGAACCAAAACACATGTAACACTGCAAAATTTAAAAAGTAACATTTTATCACAATTTTTAGCTTTGTCCGGATTAAGAGTTGTGGTATAACTAAGGCCACTTTTATACCAGTAACTCCAATGCACTGTTATGGATTTTTAGATAAAATGCACCAGATTGAGCTCTTCCTTGTTTGATACAGGAGTAGCTTTAGTGTTGTCAGGGTTTCAAAATCCAGTGGGAGATCAACCAAACAATTTCCAGTGTTGAAAAATTATATTATGATGTAGGTGCATTTGTCTGCATGTGCACGTATGTATCTATGCACATATGAAGATAAGCTGAGAAAGTTGGGGGTGTTTAGCCTGGAGAAGAGAAGGCTACGTGGAGACCTCATAGCAGCCTTCCAGTATCTGAAGGGGGTCTATAAGGATGCTGGGGAAGGACTCTTCATTAGGGTCTGTAGTGACAGGACAAGAGGTAATGGGTTAAAACTTAAACAGGGGAAGTTTAGATTGGATATAAGGAAGAAATTCTTTACTGTGAGGATGGTGAGGTACTGGAATGGGTTGCCCAGGGAAGCTATGAATGCTCCATCCCTGGCGGTGTTCAAGGCCAGATTGGACAGAGCCTTGGGTGACATGGTTTAGTGTGTGGTGTCCCTGCCCATGGCAGGGCAGTTGGAACTGAATGATCTTAAGGTCCTTTCCAACACGAACTATTCTATGGTTCTGTGATTCTATGATTTAGAACTGTAAATTTTGCTTTGTTACAAAAGCTCTCTCATCCTTTCTATCCTCCTATGCTTTTCACAGCAGTTATTTATTCCCTTCGCAAATTCCAAATCGGCCTAGTCCGCTCCATCCTTACATGCCTTTACACAACTTAACTCTGAGCCTATGTGGAGGTTCAACCTCAGCCAAAAACTATGTGCTACGCAGCTAGTTGGTCAATCCCTGCCTCACCTTGGTGGCATGGGGAGGAAAACTGGAAAAAGTGATAAGACCCATGGGTTGAGATAAGAACAGTTTAACAATTGAAATAAAGTAAAATATGTTTATAATAATAATAACAATTATAATGTATTTCCTCAAGGGGAAAAAACCAAGTGATTCACAATACAGTTCTCACCCCCTTCCCTGAGTAACAGTCAGTGGCTTCTGGCTAACTCCCCAGAATTTATATACTGACCATGACGTGCTGTGATATGGAATACCCCTTTGGCTAGTTCAAATCAGGTGTTCTGTCTTTGCTTCCTCCCAGCTTCTTATGCCCCTCCTCACTGGCAAAGCATGAAGGACTGAAAAATTCTTCACTTACGGCAAGCACAGCTTTGCAACTAAAACATCAGTGTGTAATCAACATTATTCTTATGCTAAATTCAAAACAAAGCACTGTACTAGTTACTATTAGGAAAATCAACTCTAAGCCATGCCTGCTTCCTATGCTGGCTGGAAAGATGGCAACTGAGTAAGTGGACAGAAGACTTTTTCTCAAGCAGGGCTGAAATTAGTTAGATTACCTTATCTTTCTTTGTGGCACACTAAAATCTTGTAATTCATAAACCACAAACAAACAAACAAAAAAAAAAGAAAGAAAGAAGCACACACACACACAAAAAAATCAACCCCCAAAAAACACCACAAGCAAAACAAAACCAGAAATAGTGTCTTTATATGAGAATGTTTCCTACTGATGCAAATTAACAGGTCAGCAGCAAGGAGTGGAGATTTTGCCAAGAAATGCTTAAAAAATTGAGTCAGTTTCCATTTTAATTGAAGTCTTTGCTACCTAAAGCCAGTTTTAATTAATCTACGGGTACAAAACATCCTTAATTATTTCTTCTTACTTCCCATTGTGTAGTTTCTGATTTAAATTTACCTAAAAATGCCCTTTATGTTTTCTGTACACATAAACTCCTAAAATGTATCCCCAACAATATCAGAAATGCATTGTTTTGGGGTAAAAAGTCTCAGTATGTAATAAACATCACAACCCTTTCACAAGAGCCACAGGAAAAGAAGAGGGCTGACTGCTACTGTAGTTTATAATTTCCAAGCAGGATATAAACTCAAGTCCTGCGGAGTTGTTAAATCTCACTTATCTTGGTTATTATAGGGTATTAGAATAGTAGATGGTTCTACCTTCAGATATCCCCTGCAGGAAAATTCTCTTATTTCCACTAAAAACTAAATACTTTGAAATTATAGGACAACGATTCTTATTAAAAAAGAGCAATTCTTTATTATACCCTAATATAATATGCTGCTTACATTGCTAGAGCATCTTCATTCATTTACAGACTCCATTGCTATTTTGTGCTTGTTGTTACATGTAATCTGGTTTTTACTGCCCTTGTAAAAAACAGTTGAACTCACAGAGAAGTCAATACAGAATACAGAAAAAGTCACAATCTATAACTGATCCTTGTCTCTTTTTACCTCTTGGAGTAAAGCATTGCATAATAAAGTTTGCTGTAGACCTTTGCCCTTTAGTCTAGTATAACTGAGAATTTTCCAAATAGTAAAAAAAAAGCAAGAGAAAACCTTAAAGAAAAGTAAAATGAAATCTAGTCCTGAACTAGCAGCACTGTATAGAAAAGAATAATAAAATCAACAAACCAAACTCCACACACATATAACTGCACATCTGCAATAATCAAAACATATGGTTATGTCCAAGTTTGGTGTGTCTGTCAAGGCTGCTTCAATACATCTGTATTTTTGTGTTTAAAATATTGCGTACAGAAATATTTGAGCCAGCAGTTTACTTGTTTCTCAGAAGAAAGTCTCTGCAAGAGAGAGTTTCTGTCCTGTGGAGCTTATAGTCTCTGCAGGATCTTTTTGCTCAGTGACCCTCATTTATCCACAATTCATTTATGTGACTGAATCTTACATCTCCCTGATAAACGAGACTCGGATCATTAAGGTTGTACTG
This sequence comes from Loriculus beryllinus, assembly GCA_039877255.1. Lineage (NCBI taxonomy): Eukaryota > Metazoa > Chordata > Aves > Psittaciformes > Psittacidae > Loriculus > Loriculus beryllinus. Next base: position 34,054 of record JBCJKH010055694.1, on the reverse strand, counting down.
TCCTTGTTAGCAAGAATATATTATTGGCCAGAGTAATGCAATAATGTCCATTTCCAAAACACAGGGAAATAATGATTATAGAATTTGTTTTCAGTTTTGATTACAACTTATGAGCTGTTTCTCTTCCTTTCTCAAGAATAAATTATTGACAAGGTTTTCTGTCTCTGGAAACAAATTTGTGGTTTTGGGGATTTTTTGGTATTCTCTTAGCTGTTAAAAAACATTTCAGGCTTTTGTGCAGCATGAAGTAAATTTGGGTGTTGACTAAACCTTCAGAAGAAAAGAAATAAGAGATAGCAACAGTATCTATATAAGTGTGTAATCATACTTGTTTAGAAATAAATTAAACAATACAAAACAAAAAAAAACACATTAAAAAATATGTCTTCTATCTAATGTATGATTAATGTGCAAAGATTACACAAACTTAAAGCTTTGTTATAGAAAACAAAACCATCTCTTTCATTTTCTTTTGCATTCTTTTAGATTTTGGCATATAATATCAGAAAGACTTTAAAAAAAATTGATCATCCGAATTAGAAATATTCTAAAAAAAATAAATAACTAAATAGCTGTTTATAAATCCACCACGTCAAATATATATGTATTTGAAAAATCATGGCAGTCAGTTGAAGTTCCCAATAACTGGAAAATGAGTAATATAACCCCCATTTTCAAGAAGGGGAAAATGGATGACCTAAGGAATTACAGACCAGTCAGTCTCACCTGTGTGCCTGGCAAGATCTTACAGGAGATTCTCCTGGAAGGCATGCTAAGGTACATGAAAAAAATCAAGGTGCTTGTTGACAGCCAGAATGGCTTCACTAAGGGGAAATCCTGCCTGACCAATTTGGTGGCCTTCTATAATGGAGCTATGTAGCTGATGGACAGGGGTAGAGCAGCTGACGTTATCTACCTGGCCTTCTACAGAACGTTCGACACTGTCCCACACGACATCCTTGTCTCTAAATTGGAGAGACATCAATTTGATAGGTGGACCACTCAGTGAATAAAGAACTGGTTGGATGGCCACACACAGAGTTGTGGTCAATGGCTCAATGTCCAACTGGAGACCAGTAACAAATGGTGTCCCTCAGGGATTGGTGTTGAGACCGGTCTTGTTCAACATCTTTGTTGGTGTCATTGTGGCATTGAGTGCGCCCTCAGCAAGTATGCTGATGACACCAAGCTGTGTGGTTTGGTGGATACACTGGAGGAAGGAATGCCATCCAGAGGGACCTTGACACGCTTGTGAGGTGGGCTGATGCCAACCTCATGAAGTTTAACCATGACAAGTGCAAGGTCCTACACCTGGGTCAGAGAAATCCCAGGCACAGCTACAGGTTGGGCAGAGAAGAGATTCAGAGCAGCCCAATGGAGAAGGACTTGGGGGTGGTGGTCGATGAGAAAATGAACATGAGCCGGCTTCAGTTTGCATTTGCAGCCCAGAAAGTCAACGATGTCCTGGGCTGTATCAAAAGGAGCGTGACCAGCAGGTCGAAGGAGGAGGTCCGGCCCATCTACTCTGCTCTTGTGAGACCTCACCTGCAGTATTGTGTGCAGTTCTGGTGTCCTCAACATAAAAAAGGACACGGAACTGTTGGAACAAGTCCAGAGGAGGGCCACGAGGATGGCCAGGAAACTGGAGCACCTCCTGTATGAAGATAGGTTGAGAAAGTTGGGGCTGTTCAGTATGAGAGAAAGCTCATAGCAGCCTTCCAGTACCTGAAGGGGGGCTATAAGGATGCCAGAGAGGGACTCTTTATTAGGTACTCCAATGAATGGGAAAAGGGGCAATATGTTTAAACTTAAACAGGTCGAGTTCAGGTTAGATGTAAGAAGGAAGTTTTATACTGTAAAGGTGGTGAGGCACTGGAATGGGTTGCCCTAAGAAGTTGTGAATGCTCCATCCCTGGCAGTGCTCAAGGACAGGCTGGACAGGGCTTTGAGCAACCTGGTCCAGAGTGAGGAGACTCTTTTCATGGCAGAGGGGTTGGAACCAGATGGTCTTAAGGTACTTTCCAACCCAAGCCGTTCTATGATATTTTTCTATCCCACTTTAAAGTGATGAACACCAATATTTACTTGTTTCATTAACAGAGACACTGAGATCCAGAATCCCTACACAATCAAAATAGAAACAAGCAGAACACCAAACTTCAGTTGACTCAACAAAACCTCCCACAAACTCCAAACATTTTTTTTTTCCCTCCTGGGAAATTACAGAAGAGTTTTCTTGCATAAATCCAAAGTAATTTTAAGTAATTGAAATGGGAAGGCAAAGTAAGATACAAGATTATCTTGGCAGGAAGGACAAGATTCTCACACTGTATGGAGGTGGATGATGTGATTTCCTCAGGGAAAAGACATTTTCTTACATAAAATATTTAATTAAAGATTGTTTTTAAAGATCTATTTCAGGTGTCTTGCTTGTTTGCCAAGTCTGCGCTAAAAAAAAAATCCACTATGTTGAATATTCTTTTGAATTATGATGGAAATGTATGCATAGTCACCCTTTTTAATCTTAGACCTTCAAACACCAGTAGAGGAAATGGAATAAGTGTTGTTACAGAAATTCCATAGTGGATTTTTAATTCTAACCATCCACTAGAAAGTACATGGAATTTGGGCTGGGAGAACTGTTAAATGATGAAATTAAAAAAAATTATATAAACCACAAACAGTGAAAATACAGCTGTTTTGATACCTGGGATATGATGAAACTCACATACATGATGAAAATGTCTCTGTCTTCCCTAGTATTTCATTTTAGTATGAAATAAAACAGATTAAGTGTACTCTTATTCTTTCATGCACATGAACTTTTCTAGAAATTAAACTGTGTTATAAATCTAAATATTTCTCAGTTCATACTTAAGCCTGTGGAAAGAGAACATCAGGAAAAGTATTCTGGTACAAAATTAAAAGGTTTTAGGCATTTTTTTCTTTTTCTTTCATTTTTTTCTTTCCAATTCTTTTATACTTTCTTGTATAAGCAGAGGATGATTTTTGAAATATACATCACAGACTGGTCAACTTGGTCTTAAACCAAAGATATGTCCTTATAAAGACCCTCTTCCATTTGTGAACTCTGAACATCTTTGATAATATCCCTGATAGGCCCTGTATCTTCATAGGGACATAAATTCAGACCTAGTTTCACTGACTGGCTTGATATGAGACACCTCATTTACAAAAGTATAATTGCCAAACACAGACTAAAACTAGCTGCCAGTATAGTCAATATTAAGCATGTTTCATCCACCTAACTTAATTGGAATCCTTACAAGTTTACATGTGATTAAAGAACACCAGATCTCTTGGATACGTCAGCACCAGTATAAGCTTTGACAGTGCTAAAGGATGGTATTTCTTCACATCGGTATGTACTATGTATTGTGAGATTAGTGAGACTATTAACTTCCTGACTTTTTACAGCTACCTTGATGGTCTGTCTGCAAGAGCACTCAGGATAAGGTGACAAACAGAGGTTGCATAAGTAATGTGGTGGGCACCATGATAAAAAGATCATGGGATTGAGCTCCATCAGCTTTCCTCCGTCCATTGTGAAGATCTCATGACCAACATCAAGCAAATGTGGTAATCTGCAGTCCACCCAGAAAAGCTCTGGCATTATCTACTAATAAGGCAAATGATATCGGTAACCTGAATTCCAACATACAGGGATGGATTTAACCAGTCCTCCTCAACATGCAATAAAAAACCCCAAACAAATGATTTTCCTGGAGCATAAATCTCTTGACTGACATTATCTGCCCCATTCCGCAGCAGATATCAGTTTTCAAAGTCATTGTGGTTAACTCCTGGGATAGGTAGGCTCCAGATAAGACTTCTTTTATATTCCACTCCTTTGATGTCACAAGCAACATAGATTTGTAATGGAACCAGATAAAAACAAAGAGTGGAGGAGTAAAGCAGAAGAGGAGGGAATAAGTGGGAGTGGAGGGAATAATACCATAGAATCATCAAATTGTTTACATTGGAAAAGGCCTTCAAGATCATCAAGTCCAACCGTAAACCTAGCACTGCCAAATCCACTGCTAAACCATGTTCGTACGTCCTGGGTTCAGCAGTAGCAGTCATTTTTCTCCTTCTTAGTAACTGGTGCAGATGTGTTTTGACTTGCAGCCTGGGAACAGCACTGACAATACTGATGTTTACTCTGACCAAGGACTTTCTGAGCCTCATGCTCTGCCAGGGAGAAGGGGAGGCCAGGAGGAAGCAGGGACAGGACACCTGATTCAAACTGACCAAAGAGGTATTCCATGCCACAGCACGTCATGCCCAGGATGTAACGGAGAGTTACCTGAAAGGGCTAGTGCTCTGGGGGGGGGGGGGTTGGAGGAGGTATCGGTCGTTGCTCGATCGGGCTGGGTGGGGTAAGTTATTGGTCGATGGGTGGTGAGATGATGTATTCTCTTCCCTTGTTATTTCCTTTCTCATTATTATTATTGTTGGTAGCAGCAGTGATTTGTGTTACGCCTTAGTTACTAAACTGTTCTTATCTCAACCTGTTGGAGTTGTACTCTTTCAATTCTCCTCCCCATCCCTCCAGGAGCAGGGGGAGGGCAAGAAAGGGGGGTTGAGTGAGCGAACGAGCTGCACGGCTGGGTTTAAACCATGACACCGTAAGTGCCATATCTACATGTCTTTTAAATACCTCCAGGGATGATTACTCAACCATCTCTCTGGGCAGCCTCTTCCAGTGCTTGACAACCCTTTTGGTGAAGAAATTTATCCTAATATCAAACCTAAACCTCCTCTGGCACAACTTGAGGCCATTTGCTACCTGGGAGAAGAGACCTACGCTGATCTTACTACAGCCTCCTCTCAGGTAGTTGTAGACAACAATGAAGACACCCCGACCCCTCTTTTCTCCAGGCTAAACAACACCAGTTCCCTCAGCCACTCCTCATAAGACTTGTGCTCCAGACCCTTCACCAGCTTCATTTGTCTTCTTTGGACACATTTCCTGTCTTGTAGTGAGGGGCCCAAAATTAAACACAGTATTGGAGATGAACCTTGAGAAATTGTTCCAGATCTTCCCTGTTCTGATGGTTAAAAGCCGCTTTGTACTGTCCAATTTAAGTGTACTGACAGCAATTTATATCAATGTGTTCTCATGGCAACACTGCTCCTTTGCTTGTGTAGTTGTACTCCCATCTTTGTGATTTGTTCTTTTCATGCATCTATGGAGACCAACACTACTATTTGAGTCTTTGCTACGTCTAATTAAAAAGTCCATCTGACTTCCAGTGCTTCATGACACAAAAGCAAAAAAAACCCACCCAAAACTCATGGTAAATAAGCAAAGCATTCGCTTCCTCTTACCTCCTCTCAGAGTACAAATCCTATTTATTTACTCTCTATAGTACTTTAGTTTCACACAGGCTCTTCTCTCCAGCAAATACAAACAGAAGATCACCCTACCTCTTACTGAGCATTGTTGGAGCTATTACAATGGATGCAGTATATAGACAGGTGGTTGCTCCTCAAATGAAGAGGAGCAAAAAACCTAAAATCAACATTAAGTCATGCAACTTTTAAAAGGGATCATTCTTCATTAGTCAAAGTAGTTTCTCCCATTGATAAGTAACAGCTGACATAAAAGGTATCACAAATTTGCTCACACAAAAGCTGGCTTCTTTGGATATACTCCAGACAGTAGCACCTGCATCAACTTAAAAGGCTTGGAACAAGAAATTTCAGTGCACCAAAATTGAGAAGTTTTCACTTTGATCCCCAAAACCTCAGTTGATAACATTTCAAATTGTGATGTAACATGTACTTTTCTCTTGTACAATGTTGGTGAGTAATGTGATTTTGCATTTTGAAAAGTTTTGTGGTGTAACCCCAGCTGGTAAGGAAGCCCCACACAGCTGCTCACTCACTCAATCACTGTCCCCCGTAACATGGACGAGAGAATCAGAATGGTAAAAGTGAGAGAACTACTGGGTTCACATAAACTGTTTAATGGAACAGAAAAGGAAGATAATGATAATAATGACAATAAAAGAATTAGAATATACAGAACAAGTGATGCATAATGCAATTGCTCACCACTTGCTAACTGATGCCCAGCCAGTTCCCAAGCAGCAGCATCCCCTGGCCAACTTTTTCCCAAGTGTATATATCGAGTGTGACATCATATGATGTGGAATATCCCTTTGGTCTGCTGGGGTCAGCTGTTATGGCTGTGTCCCCTACTGAATTCCTGCACCCCTCCAACCTTCTCATTGGCAGTGCATGAGGAGCTGAAAAGTCCTTCACTTGGTATAAATACTACTTAGCAACAATTAAAAACATCAGTGAGTTATCAAAATTATTCTGATACTAAATCAAAGCCACTAAACCAGCAATAAGAAGAAAATTAACTCTATCCCAGCCAAAACCAGGAGAGAGATTAAAAAAACCCAGACCAATGAGGTATTTAGCCAAGCCTCTGGCACTAATTTAAGTCTACATTATTACCTTGAGGCATGTAATAAAGATTAAAAGTATTCTTCACACACTGCTCTACTGTAGGGTGTAAGAGTGTCATTACACAGCTTGGCTGCAGGAAGAGAGCCAGATCATGGTTTTCCATAGTGAAGCTTGAGTTTCTGCTCCTTTTCACTGTTTGTCATTTCATTGAGAAATTTACTACATTGGACATAATGTCTACTAATGATGTGCCTGTATAATAGTCATGATTTAGAAATGTGGATTTACAGATTTAATGCAGTGTTTCACAAGCATCTGGTATACAAAACACTATGCTAAGTCAACAAAAGACCTAGCATGTGCCGTATGTGAATATTCAGGGGAAAATGTAATATAACAGCACCTCGCTTGTTAGAAATTGTTTGAGTTTTAAAACAGATATGTAACCCTTTCCACATCATGTTCTGTTTCCAACAAAACATATGTTGTTAGGCAATGAAGTCATCTTCTGGTCTCATAACAGCCACTGCAGACATTTTAACAATAATCTGTAGTCAGTTTTCACAAAAACTCCAGGAGGTTTCTAGAAGACAATTTTTTCAGGGGAAATGATCAAAAGCACCTACAGGCACGCCATTTAAAAGCCAGCATACTAAAAAAAAAAAAACCAAAAAAAAAAACCCAACAAAAGTGTAAAATGAAATCTGCATCTGCTGGCTTCGGTGCTAAGATTTCATCTTCCTTTATCAGAAGATGCAGAAAAACCTCTGAGGACTTTCAGCATATTGAACTTATTTGTCACAATAAAACTCATATTGTTCTTTGCTCATTTACATAGCATTTCTTGATACAGCAGTTAGCTAACCAAAAGGTCTGTTGGGATATTTCCCTGGGAAATGTATAAGTTTAAACCTTATCATTTAAACACTTTGAGGTTATGACTGCACATTTGTCAATAACCACATGAAGTTTTTGTGAGCCCATCACAAACAATATTACTAGGTTTATGTTCTCCCTAAACCTATTTAAACCTAATAATTTTCAAGATTTCAGTAGATCTTGATTTTGTATTTCTTCTCACTGTACCTGACAAGCTGAACTGTACATTTTAGTGGTGCACAAAGAAACGTGTGAAAATCATGCAAGTTCATCTCAGCTGTTTCCAAATAACACAGAGTAAAGCAAAACCAGATTTAAATTCATTTTCTGACTGGAATAAACCCCACAACTTTTTCTAGATCCTGATTTCAACTCAGTTTTCTCATATTTATTTATGAAAGCTACCAGTAAATAATTTTACTTCCAAAAATGCTCTAAGCTCTTAGACATTATTTCCTACATAATTTGAATCGTATGCTTTCCTATACATGCTCAAAACCAGAATGAACAATATAGCTTTAAAGTAATGATCTGCGAAAGAATAACACAGTCTTACATTCACACTTTTATTGGAATATAAGTACATTAAGAATGGATCTATATTTTTCTGTGAAAATAATATTTGTCCAAAGTGATAGGCTAATGGATGAGATTAATCTCAAATGCCTTGAAGTTACAGCTTGTGGGATTGCAGACAAATCAGGTAAATGACATAGCAAATTAGCAACTAATCTTCAAATCATTTAAGAATGCTTGCAAGATAATGTAAGCACCGGGCAGGCAATAAGCCATTTACTTTTGCAAGCTGGAATTACCAATACATTATGCCTTGTCTCAAATTGGTATACTAGCATGGAAAAATCAACTATATTTTTTTCAAGTTTTTGTTCTAAAATGAAAACATTTCCATACATCAAAAATACCTTAGTGATTATTACCATTCCAGCTTCACATCAATGAACATAGAAAATGAGCATCAATTCTTTTTTCAAGATTTACTAAAATATATCATGCCATTGTTAATTTTAAAAGCTCTTTCTGAAATTATTTTCCCAAGATGTATGCATTATTTCTTTTCTAAAGAATGGCCATTTTGGGAATTTGAAGCAATGTATAAGGCTGTTCCAGGACAACGTAAGTTGAAGACGGCAAAAATGGGATGGGGTAGATCAAAATGCTTCCTGTAACATAAAAAGCCAGTGACTGCATTAGAAATTCAAGAATATTTTGAATTCCAATGCACCCCTCCAAGGGGAAGACATACTTTTAAATGCCTTTTCCTGTTGATACTGAAGTCCCGTGTAAAAATATCTTTTAAGCATGGTCCATGGGAACCCTGCTGTCTTTCTACGGCTAGAGCTACGCAATGTGTCAACATTGCATAAAATTTTATGAGTTCTAACCATTCATACATCTTCAAAGAAATATCTTTCATAAATGTCTCAGCTGTCATTACTTTCACATGTAATTGGAGCTCAGCTACAATATATTTCAAAGTGCTTTCCCTTTCTTGAAAGTAAAGGCTGAATTGTTACAGATGGTAATTTTGGCAGATGGTTGTATATGAAACTAAGTTTATAATTAGGCCAGATCTGACTTGTGCAATTAAGGCAATGAAGATATGGGAAATAAGAAGTGTCAGATCACCACATGATCAGTCTGGTGGCCACAGAAAAGTGAAGAAACCTGTTCATTCACACTTGGAGAATTCATTGTCTAGGGGAAGATTGCTTACATGAAGTAGAAGATAAGCAACCTTT
>JBCJKH010055694.1:3095-14990 GCA_039877255.1 Loriculus beryllinus | reverse complement strand
ACCTGACAAGCGTTTCCCCTGCAGCATGGAAACACCTACACGACACGGAGGATAACCGATGGGAGCGGGTGTTGCTGGGCACCCTGTCATGCCGATGGTACCACCGGTCCTTGCTAGGACCTGCTGGGGTTGCCATGGGTAGCCCAGGGTGTCCAAGATGCTCGTGGGAGGTGATGAAATGGCAGCAAATGAGCACAGATATAAAATGAACAGGGTGGAAGGGACGCAAACACTGCCACTGCTTGATCTTGGCTCTTTGCAATTCACTGCTTCTTTTAGGGAATTTTCTGGCATTTTGTGTCAAGAAGTACTTTTACATGTAAAAACTGACTGGAACCAAAAGTGAAAGAGAGTGAATTTATCAAATCCAAGCACTTTCAGGCTGACAAAAGTGCAATTTTCTCTATGGTTTTGCTCTTTTTCTTCCTCTATCCCTGAAATTATGTTTTTATTTGATGTGGAGTGTTTTTTCCCAACTTTTCTGCTGTTTTCCAACTGGAAGAGACGTATGCTTTCAGCTGGGCAGTGCAGGAAGAGGGATCGCCTGGGGCAGAACTTGCCCCACACTGCATACCAGTGTCCTTCTGCACTTCCTACCTTCTCCCATCCTCCTTTCGTAATCCTTGTAGTGGAAAAGGCTCAGAATGAGTGCAGCAGCCACTTCAGAGAGTCTGAAACCATCACTGCATCACTTCCCAGTTCAGCTCCAACCTCCACCTCAATGAGCCACAAAACCACATGAAATTCCTCAAAGTCACTTTATGGGGTTGTTACATCCCGTCATTCCCACTGCTGGTGCTGGTGCTTCCTTCTCTCATCCTCTGCAACCCACTGAGGCTGGGGATTCTCATGGCATTTCCTTCTGTCCAATACACACGTGAATCAGCACTGCCTTAGAACTTCAAATTACATGTAGCTTTAGTTAATTAAATGTAAAATCATTGGAATAAAATTATCCTTTCATTAGAAATTAACTCACTGCTTAAGACTTCAATAATTACTTTTTTCTCCCCAAACCACATACAAAATGGTCAGTTAAACAGTATGTAGGGGAAAAAAAAATAGTTTAATGACCGCATAGCAATCAAGATTACTATTATTTAAGCACAAGCTATTAACATGTGCAATGAGGTATTAGCTAATAAATTATCTTTATAAAATTAAATTGTAATTTTATCACAAATTTTACAGAGGTTATGGTTCTTAATGGCTGTATTTAGCTGTGGCACTGAGCATGCCGCTTTCCTTCATTACTTCATTAACGCTTTGCATTTATACTCTTTCTTATTATTATTTTAATTTAGGCACTGGATTAAGTGATTTATTCCTTGTCTCTGTGGGGAACCACTTGGGTTCTGCACAAGGGCTGGGTGTCCACCCTAGATCCAAGCCTGGGGACAACTTGTGCCCTTGCTTTGCTTTTATATGGAGAGGAGTGCTTGGATGCTGCAAGGAATTTGTCGCCATCCTTGGCCCTCCTGAGCCACAGGTCACCCAGCCTGGATGTGCAGTGTGGCAAGCCCAAGGATGGAGAATAAGCCCATCCAGAGCCATCCCTTCTTTCCGTTGTGACAGAGCCCTGTTATAAACTTCCTCAGCGAGTTCCCTGCAGACAGATATCCTTGAGACTCACCTCCATCTCCCGCTCAGGTCACAGGGAGATTTAGAGATGGGGAGCTGTAGTTAAGGTCCAGATCTGCTATCTGAACTTGAGTGATGGAGGACACATTCCCGGGACATGTTTATTGTCACCCGGCGGCCCGCAATCCCGCTCTCGCGGAGCCACCTCCATTCCCTATATAATTCATGGTCTGACTCTGTGGTGGAGTGACTGATAAGACCTTCACGCCGGGCTTGCCGGCCACATGTCTCAAGGAGACTCCAGAGGAGCTTCTGCGCAATATAAATGTGGCTCCGTGTCAGCCTCAAACCCCTGGAAAATTCCCCGTCTCGAGAGTGCAGCATTTTAAGTAATAAAACTATAGAGAGATTACAACAAAATGTGACAGGAATTTATAGCCCTCTGCATGAACCTTTTACCTTAAGATGGAACAAAGTTGAGGGGAAAAAATTGCGTGGTTCACTTAGGTAACCTTTCCAACAAGCTCTCTTCAGCTCCTGGCCCCACATTCCTCTCTGCTGATTTACAGCAGGAAAGAAACAGGCTTACAGAGAGCCAGGAGCAGGGAAGCAGGGAGCGCACCAGCTTTTGTTGCTTTAACCCTCGTTGTTTCCTCCTGATACACAATGATTTCAGAGCACAAGTGAGGCACTGCCGGGCTCCTGCCAGACCCCAAAGTTGTACTGGAGGCTGGCTTTTCCCTTGAGACACACCAAAACTCCTATAGAATCTGTAATTTCGAATGAAAATAAGGGCTAAGCAAGAGCTTCTGCGAACGCCCATAGCCTAATGACACGGGCTATGCCTCTAAGTGCTACATCCCTTCTTACTAGGAGGTGTGTATTTTTATTGCCCGTGAAAGGGTCATGTAGCATAGCTAAGCAGATTCCTGGCCCTCCCTGATACTGGATTTACTGCCACTTTCAGCAATAAACAGTGGAATTAATCCTGAGTTTACTAATCCAAAGAGTAAACAATATCCAGTGGAGACACTCAGGCAAGATAAATGCAAGGGAGTTAAAAGCAAGCGGAGTGAAATCATTCTGCTCCAAGCTAAGGAGTCATTTGAGGAGCATGAAGCCTCCACATACAGTATTATCAAATTGTTAATAAACGTTTCCAAAGTCTGTAATATTGGGAAGCTTTTCCTTCTAATTCATCATGAAAGGAGGATTTTATAATTGAAGCATTCTTGGTGCTGGGCAGTAATTTCATACCGTGCAATGTGTCAGTTAAGGTAGTATTAGTGGGAAGGACTGATCATAGCTGCTGATACAAGTTTAAGACTTAGGAGACTAATTTCCTGTTATTTATGTAAAGCACTTAACTTTTTAAAATTCCCTGAAACAGCCCGTGGAAATAAATAAATTCTGAGATAGTTTCTCCTCAGATGTTCCAATGCTTTACGAATTATTTATGCCAGATTTGCAAAGCCCAGGGAAGGTGCAGGAGCCATCACAGTGCCTCTGCTCTCAGCTTGGGTGCCCCATCGTAAACAGCTTAGGAACAGTTCTGTAACGTCCGGGCTGCTCGCACTGTATCATTGCTGGCTTATTAAGGAATTTCAACTATTCAATCCCCACAAGGCTCTCTGGTACTTTTAATTTACCATTGTCCATTACAGAAATGTTCCTGGACACTGCCCACCAAGGGGGAAGCTCCTGCTGAGTCCTGTGGATGCTGCAAACCCCCTTGGAGGGGCGCAGAACATCACACCCTGTCCTGTCTCTCTGTGGCATCAGTCCTTCCCATAATACAGTGTCCTACAGCATCAGTCCTGACTAGCCAGTGTCCAAACACTCTTGTGCCCAAAGGCTTCCCAGGCTGGTTGGGCTAAGGGATCGGAGAAGACACTTGCAAGTGCACAGAGAGGAGACCTGGTGTATTGGGAATGGCAACATGGCCATGTCCGTGAAGGGTCACTGGTCCCAGCCAGGCTGAGAGCATAACCTGGAAACACTGCTCCATCCAAGGGCTTCTGGGTGCCATGAGAGCATTCAGCTATTCCCCACCTGTGCTGCAAAGCGACAGCAAGAGGCATTGCATAGTGCCCCCCATCACTGCGCAAAGCTTGGGGCCAAATCTCAGAGGAGAAATTAAAGTTAACTGTGCCAAAGGGTGTGTTTCTCTGTTGCTTGTTAAATGCTGAATGCCAGAGCTGTGCATGGAGTTAGACAGCACTTGCATTGCAACAAGAGGGCAAAGCCCCATGAGAATAAAGGGAGAAGGGGCAGACAATCCTGTAAGGTGCATGTCCCAGAGTACGATAGTAAGATAATTAGTCCCACTAGTAGATGATCTTAAGGTCCTTTCTAACACTAGCTATTCTTTGATTCTATAAAGAGAGAAACCCTGCACTGAGTGGGGAAGTGAAATCATGTCTCAGCCCTAGAAAGAGCTGAGGCCCCTTAGAAATGCAGTGAGGACAAAACTGCTTCCTGTTTATATGAAGTGACACCTTCTATCTCCAGTGTAAGAAAACCAACACCTTCAACAGCACTGCATTCCCATACAGTATTTTTGCACATATTTTATGTTATCTTGGGTCACGGCTGTTCCTGTTAAATAATTAAAGGCAGTGAATGTGTTATTTACTGTCCATTTAGTGCACCAGACCCATAGCTTCACTTTGATTTTTGGCCCAGAAGGAGCTGTGACATGGCCCTGGAGAACACTTGCACAGCGCTAATTAGTGTGGCACAGTGCAAACCTGCACCACTGTTTTTATTTGCAGTCAGAAATAGTACTTGATTGCTAATTTTATTGGTTAATAAATTTTTGAAGTATTAATTTATATTTTCATAGATGGGGTTTTATAGCCACCAGGTACAGCAGAGGAAAGTCCAACTGGTTTCAGGGACCATTTTAATTGCAGCACCTACTCTGTATATAAATCAGTTGGAGTGATACAAGAGCACACCAAGCCAGGCTGGGGAGCACGATACAGCTAGTCTGTCATTAGGGTGGACACTGGTTGCTCCTGTCCCGTGGTCCCTCAGGACCTTCCTATAGAAGAATGTTTTAGTTTGTCACATTCAGTCAAGAATAAGTTGGTTCAGTAAAGAAAAGAGTACAAATTATCAGCCCTTCAAAGCTTTCCCATTTAACCACTTTATTGCAATACAACTGCCCATAACATTTGCTTTTAAAGCCCATGATGCTGAGTGTAGTTATTACATTGCATACATAAAAGATGTTTACAATTTTTTATATATATGTAAAATGTTGATCCCCTGGGCCACATTGATTTGTGCTGGCTTCACGGCTGGGTTGGTGCGGGAATTTCCCAAAGAGATGTGATTAGGCTGCAGGGAACTTTCATTCTTTTTTCCGTTTTTAATCTCCTGCTTACCAATTTAAAGGGCCTATCTCGTATTCCATTTATGTCAAGATTTCCAGGCGGTCTCGGGGTGTTCTGAGCTCGGGAGCACACGATACACACAGCCTCACACGCTTCGTTTTCAAAGTGCATTCTGGCTGTAGATGAAGCTGGGTTGATTTATGAGTTCTGTGTTGTTTCTATAGTTGAAAACAGAACTGGGACAAATGCATTAATTATCACCCTGCCTGCAGTGGTGAAGACGCAGGAGGGCAGGAAGCAGGGCAGCGATCCTCACTGCTCTTTGGAGTTATCTTTCTTTAGTTCCTCTGGGAACTACCTGGACTTCTGCCCTGGACATCTCCAAGTGATGCCCATGACCAGTTTCCATACTGCAGCTGTACCACATCAACTGGCACCAACCTCCCACCACAAACACCTCTACAAGCACACTGTAAAGAGAGGTCACCCGTTCCTTGTCCCTATGCCATGATGTACCTGTGAGTGGAGTGCTGGAAATATCTAAGCCTGCAGAGGATTTTGTAAGATGTTTCCATTTTTGTAAAGCAGAGACATAAGCAACTGAAAGGACAAATAATTTCCCAGTAATTTGTTTCATAATGAACAGCGGGTTGTAATTAAGATGGTATTCATTTCAAAGAAATTAGCAGAGAAGGAAAAATAAGTGGTTTATAGTTTCAATCTTCAAACTTTGACAAGCTCATTTTTACAGTAAAATGATAGTGGGTAATAATGTTAAAGATTTCTCATCAAAACTCATGTTAAAATGAACTAACTCCAAGGAAGTGGAAAGTATCCAGAGTTTCAATAGTGGGTCTATAGAGGAGACCTGAGTAGGCCTGGGTGGAAAGATAAAGGTTTATAACCTGCAGGATGTGTACTGCTTCCATCCCTGCTCTGAGAGTGCAGTGGGCAGCTATGTCAGTCGGCTGTTCTGGGGATGGTAACATATCTCTGTGCATAAGGAGACAAATTTACAGTCTATTTACATATTCACTGTGTCTCACCTTGGAGCTGATTTGAGAGAAAATAAAAGGCCACATATTTAGATATTTGCTGCATTTAAGAGGAAGAAAAAATGAACACAGCAGCAACATTTGCACTGTTTCCCCTTTGTGGAAGAAGAGCAGAAGGGTTTTATCTGTATATTATACATTTTTAAAAGACTCTAAGTGTAATCCAGGATATTAGACACCATTCAGCTTTGCACAGGTACCTGGCAAAATGGTTTAAACATTTATTAAATATAGAATGATAAAATACCTTGAAGATCACTTCCAATCAACACAGTTTCTGCTGTGGAAAATCATGTCTCATTAATCTGTTAGAATACTTTGAACCTACCAATATATAAATGGATAAAAGAGAATATCTTGACATATTTTTAGACTTTCAAAAGGCTTTTAATGAGGTCTTCCCACAGGATTTCTTAGGAAACAAGATAAAAATGGGGGTAAGAGATACAGTAGCATTATGAATCAATAAGATGGACTAAGAGGAAGGAAACAAAAGTGGTAGATAGTCTTTTATTAATCAATGTAAAGGGTCGCTAGCAGTGTGCTACATGGTTACACGCTTGATCTAATGACATTAATATATTAATTACTGACCTGGAAAAGGAAACAGTTGTGTAGATTAGTTAAGTTCAGAAAAGATGGAAGAAATTCAAAGGAATTTGACCATACAAAAGAATGAATGATGTGATAGCTAGTGAAGGCTGATGTTGATAAATATGAATACTCTGAAACCCAGAACTTCCCCAGCATATAACTGGTTGATTTGAAAAGCTGGTCATTGCTGAGACCCTGAACAACATCTTCAAAGCCAAATGGCAAAAAGGAGGTCAGGGGCTCTAAGGAATGAGAATGGGAAGAGCAGAGAAAACATAAGGAGTGTGAAACCATTGCTGGTATTACCAGGACAGCCTACAACAGGAGATGCCCTTGCTCCCCTTCCCAGCATGGGAGCAAGGGACATGGACAGGAGATGAAAGGCAGAAGTTCAGAGTATAAGGAGCGACATTCCTACATGAGGTGGAGTGATGCTCCTGGCAGAGAAGACGATGAGAGGCCTAAGCTAAATATTGGTGGCCAAAAGAAGGCTGTGGTGAAGGGAATCCCTTTATATCTGATAGTCAGAAATCAATTCTGCGTTACCTAAGAAGGGATTGCTTTGGGTAAGGAGAGGCTGTTGCAGTGATGCTTAAACATTATGGCTCAAAGTATTCAAAACCATACACTGCCTGCACACACACCAGCACGGGCAGCTTATCCATACATTTTAAGAGGAACTGGGGGGATTTAGCCTTGAGAAAAGGGGAGACCTTACCACTCTTTATAACTACCTGAAATGGGGTTGTACTGAGGTCAGGGTCAGTCTCTTCTCCCAACTAACAAGCAATACGACAAGAGGAAACAGCCTCAAGCTGTGGCAGGGGGAGTTTAGCCTGGATATTGGGAACAATTTCTTCCCCAAAAGGATTGTCAAGCACAGCAGAAGACTACCCAGGGTAAGTGGTGGAGTCACCATTCCTGGAGGTATTTAAAAGACATGTAGATGCGGTGCTTAGGGACACAGTTTAGTGGTGGGCTTGTCAGTGCTGGATTATCAGTTGGACTTGATAAACTTAAGTCTTTCCTATCCTAAACGATTCTATGATTCTCTGTTCAGTTTTCTAGATAGCTTCTCTTATTGCTGTTCTGGAAATCCATTCCAATTAGATACCAATATCCGGGCTTCCAATCCAAGCAGCAGGATGCAGTGCAGAGGTGACACTGAGTGGTCCCTGCAGGTGCAGTCTTATAAGCATGGCTTACCTCCACAGGCATTTTCTAATAATCATACTTCTCATGAAGCTCTACTTTCAGTGCCTCCAAATTAGATCTCAGCACTTAAAAAAAACAAAACAAAGAGAAAAGGTAAAAGGAGGAAAATCAATGGGCTCAGTGTAAATCCCAGTTCCGCCTTGCTTGCACAGTTGCTGCTGTCCTTCCCTTGTGTCGGGCTGGGGTCTTACTCCTCTCTCCTAAATCACCATGTTCACAGAGGGGACACCCACCCTGCTGCCCTTCATTGTTCCTATGCAATAGCTGCAGGCTGCATGCACAGATTGAATGTGTGGTGGGAGCAGCAGCTTTTTGCCCTTCTGCAGCCCAGTGGGGGCTGTTTGGAGAACAGACCCACAGCAGCATCCACAGCACACAGGAACAGTGTGCCCAGTACCAACCCCAGCATCCTGGAGGGGCCTTGCTGCAAACTGCTGCTGCATTTGGAGAGCTCGGGCAGCTTAATTGTCTTGTTAAATATAAATGAGCTGGTGATTTCTTCAAACTGGAAGAGTGTGGAAAAGCCATTGCGAAGGGGATAATACCAGTGGTATTTAAAAATTAAAATGTGCTGTAGCCAATCATAGAAGAAGCAGCATTTGTCCTTTGGAGTCTGACTTTGATAGTCACTCATGGATGCTATAAACACAGACTATGCTTGCAGCTAAGCAATAAAGTGACTGGGGCATTTCTTTTTACTTTATACACCACCGTATTGATTTTGTAGTTTATTTTTTTCTTGGAGGAGAAACTAAGGTATTGCAGTTTCATTTAGGTACTGCATTATAATTTCCCCGATGATTTTGTCAAATGTTCCTGAAGGAGAACACCTTCTCACAGTGAGCAGGATTCAAAGACACAGAGCCGACTAATCCATACCTAATTGGATGAAATCGTTATGCACTTTCCCTCCTTTTGGAGTTTTTTTCAGAGTTCCTGGTTCCTTAGGGATCCTAAAAGCCACTGAAGAGGTTATTATAGTATGTCCTCGGGGATGTTTAATACCCTAGCCCTGTTCAGACATGCAAATAATCTAATTCAAAAGCTTCCTAATTAGCAAGCCAGCTACAGTTCTGGATAAGGGGAGAGAGAGAGGGAGAGAGCGAGATCTAAAAGGACTGTGCTTTTTCCTTTTATAGGTTGCTATTGTGCAAAAGGCAGCATAATGGATAAAAAGTAATTGTTCTGATTTTAATTGTGATCCACTATTTATAGTTTTGTTCTGTCATCTGAATAATGAGGGGATTTTGTTCATAGAGCTCACGCTAAACACGCTGCAACTTAGTTTACACAGAATGCAGCAAGCGCCTGGCGTTTCCTCTTGGAAGCACAATCTTGCAGAGCAGAGATGGTCCAAGGAAAAGATGTTAAGCTAGTTAATGAATTAGCCATTTAATTAACATAATTAGGGATAATTATTTTCTTTTAATCTATTGCCAATTTTAGGACAATTAAACTAAACAATGGTGAAGCAGATCACTGAGGGTCCTGTGCAATCCTAGTGGATGGTCTTGCCCCAAATAAAACATTATTAAATACTGGGGACGTGAAGGTGGACAAACATGAGGACAAGAGGAGGGCCTGGCCCTAGTGTTGCACCAACCAATGTCACTGGATGGGTGTCTGGGGCTGCTTCTGTGCTTTGCCTGTCTGGCTCTGCTGCTCTCCATTAGACTGGGAGATCTCCTGAGCAAGGCCAGTGAAGAGCTTGGATAATTCCTTCTGCCAAATAAAGATGTTTATTATGAGCTAACAAAGCATTTCTCTGGTGTTGGGGCTTTATGCTCCTAATAGAAAACCAACCAAACCAGATGGCCCCCTTCTCCTGTCAAAAAAAAGTGAAAACTTGACGGAAACAGTAATGTCTGAATAACTAATGACCAAAAATATACTTTTTTTAAAAAAATAGTGGACTGCACTAAGTAACTCATATATAGATCTAATGACAAGATCTGTCTATAAGGTGCCTGAAGTTCAGTAGCTTCTGTTTTCTTCCAATGCTTTCTCAAGAGCATTCAAAGTTTTGCCAAGCCCACCCCTCCAAGTGATGCGCACTCCACTGCACGTGGCAGTGCCTAGTCAGTTCATTATCCTATTAGATTCCCACACAGCACCTGCTCAATTGGAGCCTCGTGTGCTAGCAATTAATATGTTATGCCCTGATTAATTAGCAGGGTTAATTATGATTGCTGTTGCTTAAACCTATGTAGAGAGAGATGGCATCATGTTGCTGTGACTTGCGGTGCTGAGGATGCACCCTTGGGAACTGGGACCTGTACATGTTAGCTGCAGGCCATCCCCATGGGATGTGCTCGCTTGTTCCTGCAATAGTGTGAGCTTGGGAGTCCTGTCCCTGCTTGCTCCAATTAGTACTTCCCTAAAGGGTGGCACCTCCCAGCTCTGTGGTGAGGGAAACAAACCCAAGCAGTTGATTCTGCAGGCTCTGAAGGGACCGTGGACTCCTGTGTATTTGTCCACACTTTATCCAGTGTAACTTTAAAGCAAGTTACTTATAAGAGTGCAATTGCCAAACTGGTACCAACCCAAGCTTGACAGATGCTCTGGGCCTTCACAGTGGCTTTTCACAGACAGATGCCCTGGCCAGCTTTCACGGGCACGGGTGACAGTGCCCTCATTCTAAGCAATAGTAATCAGGGTACCACTTCAGCCAGAGCAGAGACCTGGAAAAGAGAAGAGCAGTTGCAGGGGCATGGAGCACCTCAAGAGGAATTCCTCAGCTCCGCAGTCATAAGAGCTGGTGAGCAGAGCAGGGTAGGCTCAAATCTGGCACAAGGCTGAGCACCACCATTTTCCTGTTAAGCTTTTGATTTGTCTGTGTGTGAAATAGTGAGACCTGGGGCCTTTTTGGCAGTTGTGAGTGAGAGATGACCACCCTTCTCATTGACTTATACTTTTGAAGCTATCATCACTCATTCCTCTTGGGAAGAGAATGTGAGGCACTGGTAAATAATATAGGGTTGTGTATTTCTTTATCTCCTATAGTGTGTTGTCTCCTACATGCTGTTGTGTTCTAACAACATCCATCAAGACAAATGCATACCTGAGAACAGCTTCCCTCAAACCTCAGAAATCTTTTTCTGAGGTCACAAACTACACAGAACAGACAAAGAAGAAACAAGAAGGAAATTGCACCAACAATTAAACATTTTTTTTCCAGAGACATAGAGGACTCCCCTTGTCTGCAGAAGGCAAGCACCAAAATAAGAATGCCACATCTCAAACACAAGGCCATCTATTATTCTCAGAGCAGTAACATGATACATTATCAGCCACCTTATCCTAGCAAAATGTATCATTACCTGCACTTTCTGCACTTTCCAGATCAATCCACTTTAAAAATGTAGTAATATAGAAGGGTATTAGGTACTAGAAAACTCATTATGAAAATGGCGCACTCAAATTCTTTAAAGGTGATATTTCATAAAATATACTATGCCTAGCTCTTGGCTCAATCATTCTTTTTAATAGCTCTATAGCAGCCAGAAAATAAAGTATTCATGAAGATTGAAGAAGATGATCCCATGAACTTCAATTTAATTGGTGCAAATTAAAACGATCCATCTTTTCACGCTGCCCGTCTATCTCCAATCATCAGTGCACCGCACGTCCAGCACCCTGATTACAATTATCTTTTAATAGGAAAACTTGTCACTTTTTGTGTGATTTACATAAGCTTGCACAAACTTACTGGTATCATTTAGGGTTGGAATGTAGGATTTTTTTCCCCCCATTCAAGTCCCCTGATACAGCTGGGGGGGGGGAGCAGGGGGCCCAGAGGTGAGGTGAGCTCTTGGCAGGGGGCTCATTTACCGCACTTAAAGCCTGGACTTGTACAAGAAGAATGCCAGAAAACATCCTCCAATACATCTTCATTCACCAGACCTCCCCTCAAAGAAGCGCTAATGCAGCCAGATTTCATGGTGTCTTTGCAATGACCATTGCAATTACAATACAAAAACCTAGATGACATTTTGACTTTTAATTAGGAGGGAAGCGATGCTGGTCCCTGCTGATGGCTCTCTCTCTCCCTTCAACTGCTCCTGGCTCCTTGCGGCAGCCGCCCTCCCAATTTTCCCAGTGGTGGAAGT